>JABSMS010066626.1:0-21148 GCA_018902275.1 Aleiodes sp. PSUC_FEM 10030003
ACCCCTTCAAATCTTCACTAAAAATTCGAATTTTCAAAAAAATAAAAAAAATTAATTTTGACACATGTATTTTTACTAAAATTTCCTCAGCTTTCCAATAGAATCATCAGAAAATCTCTATCTCGAACCGTTCCATTCGAGTGTCCATTTTACCCCACCTTCCCCTATATTTCTTGTTAGAAAAATCATAGTTTTCTCTTGGTGTAGAATCAGAGGGGCGTAAGTCCCTTTTTTTCTTGCTGAATAATAAAAAGACGTAAGTTAGTATTTTTATGAAAAAATAAGTGTAGATTCAACGATTGGAGGAAAAATCACGAGCCACTCAGAATGAAAATAAAAATTCAGCAATAAAAACAATTACTCATTGTTCATCAACATCATGAAAATGGATTTTTCTTGTTTTCACCTGTCTTAGATTCTTTTTGCATTTATATTCTAGGCGAAATAAGATTTATGTCCGGCAATTTGTCGGGATTTTAATTCATAAATGAGTTCATACTTGTGCGTATAGCATTATGAATGGTAGAGCCAAATCATAACGCTAATGTCTGATTTTAATCTGAATAATAAAGTCAGTAGTTTATGAATTCACGTCGTGAAGAAACGAGATTAATATCATTGTTGTTTATTATGTTGCGGTTTAAATGAGGGGAGGATGAGGTAAGAGAAATCCCTGAGATTGAATTCAATCATTTTATTCAGTGATAAAGATAGAACGTAGGATAAAACTTAGTGGAGTTGAATTTCCAGTACAAAAGCTTCATTTTTGAGATTTTCGTGAAAAATTCCTTTTTTTTTCATTAGAATTCAAAATTATTTCCCATTGATTTCATTATTGTCTTATCGATTTTGCAGCGAAATTGACAAAGTTATGGAGCAATTTTCAAAAACCTTTACCTCTTCCAATGATCTTCAAAAATCAATAAAACATAGATGAAATAAATCACATCAAGAAGTTTCATTAAGTCGTTCTTCTAATGTTAATGGATTAAATCAAGAGATTTCGATTTCGTTATTAATTTTTTATTCTGCATTTTATTTAATTACAATTGTTAATCATTTAATAATCAATAATTATCGTGGATCCACATGTGAGTAAATGCTTTTCGATTTTTATCTTCTCGTTTCTTCATCTAGTAACGACCACCCCAGCCGCCGTATCCATTATTGCGACCATTCCAACCACCGGACCCTCTGCCATAGCCGTTGTAACCTCTCATATAGCCACCGTAACCACCTGATTATGACATAACAATCACAATATTTAAACTTCATTAATTGACATTAATCAGCACTGTTAGAAAAAAAATTGAAATTTCATGGACAATCTAATGGTGATTTTTATAAGCGTGACGTTCAATTTGTTTTGATGGGAAGATGGTTATGAAAATTCAAGTTTTAGGTAAAATTCAAGGGAATTCGTGAGTTTCAAGTTGAAGTAAATGCCGAAATTTCCTCACTTACTTAAATTTTGAAATGAACATAAATATTGAGAACCAAAACGGAGAAAATTTTATTTTTTCCTGAATTTTTCCTGATTAATAGAATTTTCACGGAATAATCTAACTAAAATTTACAAATTTCATTAACATCCAATTAAAAATGAATATTGAGAACCAAAATTAACCAAAATTTCGTATTTCTCTCTGAATTCTCCGTGATTTGACAGAATCTTCAAAAATTTCTTGCCGCAATAAAATTTCATACTCAATGTTTCTGAACTGTTTCATCACTGATGCATTTGCCCCATCGTAGCGCTAGAAATCAAAATCCACTTCAAGCTTGAACTCATTTGCGCTAAATTGATAGGTTTCAAGTGAACTTGCAATTTTTTTTATGAAATTATGACTCATTTTATGAAAACCACTTTTTCTTCATATTTGTTCCGAAAATCATGAAGAATCGAATGAAAAACACTTCTAACGATGAGAAATGAATGCACCTCATTCGAAAAACGATTAAACACTCGAATATTCACGAAAAATTGAAAAATTTGGAAAATTGTAAGGAAAAGCCTCCAGTTTCTGTTCAAAACGGTTGCAATTTTTACAAAACTCCTGGGAATGAACTGCGACGCATTTTTACTATTAAAATTTTTCTCAGCTGTTCAATGAAATCATTAAAAATATCGCACCTCAAGAACTTTACTCATTCCAAACGATTTTCGTTCCATGAAACATTTCAGTCTATTTCACTCTGAACGCCCATTTCACCCCTTTTTCCCTATACTTACCATATCCCCGTCCAGAGCCGGGCCATCCTTGACGACCTCCATATCCACCATAGCCACCATAGGCTCTTCCTTGTCCTTGTGGATAGAGAAAACCAATGATAAACGCTAAATGTTGGAATACAAACCCACCAAAACCGGTCGAACGTATGCATGCAGAATTAGTATAACATAGAAAATAAAATTGCGTAATAGTATGATTAGTATTAGACGAAAGAAAGACGGAGAACGTCATCACGATAGCACTATATTTTTTTTCCTCAAAATTTCAATGAATATTCTAGAGAATTAGTAAAGAATGAATTAATTAAAATTGTTTCATCAATAAACTCGAAAAAATTGGAAACCTCTGAATCAATTTGCGACGAGCCTTCGTAAAATATTTCGGAAATGAGGTAGATAGAGGAATTTTTATAGAAGCATTTCTCGAAGGCCACATTTTTCTCAACGAAAAACGTGACAACAAAAATCTTCCATCTTCCTCAGTTTCTAAAAAATATTCTAAATAACTTGAGCGCAAGTGGATTTCAGCTCGACCCTCCGTCATCAATGATGATCAAAAAAATTATCGCAATTAATTTACCTTGACTATCAGCAACCGCGCACATTATTACAACGGCGACGAGAAGAATAGCCCAAAGATACTTCATATTTATGAAATTAAAAAAAAAATGTTACGAGTGAAATACTAAGTAACTGCAGAACTACTATTCTACACTGTTCTTATGCACCGTCTTTTATATACAAAATCCTTCCATTCAATATAATACGCAAATCAACGAATTATCATCCCGTCTCTTTCTCTCACGTGATCTCTTGTATGTTCCCTGTGCATCAAAATGCAGTGCATGAAGAGATGAAAAAGAAAAAAGAGAGAAAAATCCAATATTAGAATTCTCCCCTCCCCCACTTATTTACACTGAGTCACTGAGGTCTAATGACTTGAACGACAGGTGGTAAAAGGATAATAATTAGTCGATATATATCATGAAAAAAAAATCGTTTTATCTCAGTGAATAAACACTTGCAATTGTCCTTGCAGAAACACCATCGATCTTCTTCATTCCGTCATCGAAAAAAGACAAAATAAAAATAACAGATGAAGGAAAAATCTCACGCAAATTCAATTAATTTGCGAAGTTCATGTATACAAGATTCTTACCAATTAATCAAAAATTCTTCGTGCACGATTAAAAATGAAAAAAAAACTCGATGTGCATGAGCAGAATGTTTTCATTATCCTGTCAAAGTAATAGACTTCAGTGTTTACTAATTAAGGGTTTCATCTGTTATAATGAATAACAGAGATAACAAACCTGACACGATAATTGGATGATGACTTTAAAAACCGATTATAACACTATTAATCGTTTGAAAAGAAAAAACTTCTTCAGGATACTTCATAATTAATGAAAGACAGGAAATAAATACATATTGTTTCAATAATTGTAGTTCAATTTATTACAGCGCTAGCCTTCACTACAAATTCTCCATTCATTCAAAATTCAGCAAAAAAAATATATAATGTAAAAATTCGATAAAATAACAATGATTCGTGATTGTAAATAAAAAAAACGGAGTCAGTATCATTAAAAAATTGATCAAACGCACGATGAAAAAGTGTCATAAAAATTTACAAATTACAGGTCTTGGATTAATTTACAAAATAAATTTCCCTGTCCATCAGTCGTCCGTCTGCGATTATTTCTCCAAGTTCCATTAACTCTGTAAAATTATCATAATTGCAATAACCTTGTAATTTACGTAATTTAAATTAATTTTAATGTACAATAATAATTGTTTCACACAACTCGTTAAATCAATCCAGACCCCCAAACTCTCGTATCATCTCTTCATACCTTTTTTCAGTCTCTTCTCTCAAATAATCAGCAACAGTTGACCATGCAAGATCGTGATCATAATGCACTCTACTTTTTTTATCATGCACATCTAATATTCCATACATGTTTCTCTTATTATTATCATTTGTGCATGGTATTTCAGTTGGATGAAAGCCGTGGGCTTCGAAAACTGCATTGTCACCAGTTGATGTTACTGATGACAAGAATGTCGTTGCCTGGTACTCAAGATAAATTTCCGAATTCTGTACACAGCCGTTGTATGAAACAGTGTTGTAGAGCATCTTCGGTGAATTTAATTCGATATTTAATTTAATGAATCTGCCGCTGACCATCGCTTTGCCATCGTAAACTCTACGATTATCGTGACGTGTCCAGGTGAATTGATCCGGGCGTATTCGCTGATTCAGAATGTAGTAGAGTGGATAGCCCATTGGTGACCATTCTTTATTTTTGAATAATGTGTGGGACACAACTGTCATTAGTGCTGTTTCCAGTACATTTGGCTGATGAATACCATATTCTTGAGTGTCTATCGATAAATGTACTGAGCAATCAAATAAATAGCTTTCTGTTATTTTCTTCTTCGTTTCAGCTGTTGCGTCGAGGAAAAATTCATCCTCCGAATCGTTATCAAAGAATGGGAAAAAACTTCGACGCATTGTATTTAAAGTCTGATTCAGATTTTCATAAGCGGAGTGAATCTATTCACTTAATGAAATAATATTAGGTGAGAATAATTTTGAGATTTTTGTTTTCGTGTATATATGTATAATCGTTGGAGTGGCGAAGATGACTGACTTATTACAGCACTCGCCGACGAATTTAAAGGCCACTTGATTCTCGATTTTTAGAAAACTTCTAGGTAACAATGATACTGCGGTAATTGGATTGGGGAGAAGCAGGTGGGCTTCCAGGTACTGATTGAGGACGAGTTGGAGGAATTCTTGGAGAGAGGGTCAATTGTGGATTACGTTATTCAATTGACAATTTTATTGACAATTATTTTATTGTTCTTAAGGAAATTGAATTATGAAATGAATTGGAAATTTTAAATTGGATTAGTTTCAATTTTATTTTGAAGTATCACTCACGTGTCAGTTACTCATTAGTGTAATTACAAAATTATTTAATGTTCTTCAACATTTTGTATTTACAATTTCAACTTGAAAATTTTTAATGATTAAAAATCAATTTTACAATTAATTTAAATGAGCAATTATTTGAAATATACAATTATTCAAATTCCTTTAAGCTTCAAGATAATCTGAAGTTTACTTTAATATTTAAAAGGTACTTCGTTACCTTGAATTTTGAATTGATAAATATTCTAAAAAACTTGGATTTATAATATACCTGACAATAGTAATCCTTATAAAAAAAAATCAAAAATATACAATTTTTGGAGCAAATGGAGTAGGAAATTTGAGGTTTTGTTTACGAAACAAGTATCACGCTGTTAAGTTCTCGAGAATTACGTTATTGAAACGAGTAGTACGAATTGAAATTCCGAGAAATTGTCACCGTGGTGTCCTCTACCGATTTATCTGCACACTACGTGATGAATCTTTCGAAAAATCTAGATTAAAAAATTGAATTATAAAACCTCCTAAAATTGATTAAATTCGCTCGTAAATTTTGGTAAACATATTTCTCTAAAATGAATAAAAAATTCATACAAAGTTGATTATCTCCCTAATAAATTAATAATCTAAAAACAAAAACCATACTCATTCATAAATTTATTCTGCTTAGCTATATTTTGCCTGTATTCTTCCAGAATATTATAAACCGTGGCCCAAGCAAGATGATGATCATAGTTCTTGAGTTTTTCAGCTTTGTGTCCGTTAAGAATATTCTCAAGGTGCTTCTTCTTGTGATAGTAGTTGTCAACAGCAGTATTGAACCCATGAATAGTGTAAATCATTTCTGCACCAGCAACTGCTGGAGTTATGAAGACATCAGCGGTGTAGCCGAGTATAGCATTAGTAGCACAAATGTAATCGTTGAATTTAATTGTGTCAAATACAATTGAAGGATTCACAACATCGTCCAGCTGGACGCAGTGCCCACTTATTTTATATTTTCCATGAAACAATAAGTGATTCGGTTGAACCGATATCCACATACAACCCGTTGGGTCCATGGCTCTTCCCAATTGATAAGAAATCGAAGGGCCCATCGCTTTCCATTGGTGGTGCTTGAAAATAATATTACCGCAGATTGTGTAGACCGCTGCTCTCAACATATCTGGCTTATTGAATGTTTCTTCCTTTGGCACTTCCATCGTTATTTCCACTTTAATGTCATAAAGACATGATTGGGATTTTGCCAATTCTTCAACTATTAGGTCCGTCAAATTGTCGATATTTGAATCGGTACTTAGTGAGCCATCCCATAGATTTTCTCCGAGCGTTGGCAGAGTGGATTCTGAATTTGTGTCAGAATCTGAATACTCCATCGAGGTTGAGGATAGAAGATCGTTGTTTGCTGAGTAATAGGATACCGTTGATCCTAGTGAGGAAAACGATGAGTCTGAAGCCATTATTTTTGGGTAATAATATTTTTTGTGTCGAGGAATTTACTTGTTACTTAATTGATTGGGGAATAATTAACGAATATTCAAAATTCAAGTTTTGATCTGTCATTGACATGAAGAAAGGGAGTAGAGAGGTTACACTCTCAAGAGAATGTTGAATGCTGCAGATAGTTTCTGCTTGTGACATAGGGAGCGCTAGTATTGCTCTACTTTACTGACTGAAAAATGGTATTGATAGCGAGGGGTGGGAGGAAAGTTAAGGTAGTATCCCAGAGTACGGTCGATAAAATAGAAAAAAATGACAATTTGTAGGTCAGTTTCTTATTAATTGCTAATAATTCTGAAGATGAGCTTCAATTCACTTGAAAAAGTGTTTAAACTATTCAAAAGTAATATCTTCAGCTGGTGAAAATAATTTTTTTTTCACGAACTGATATAAGAATATTATGATAAATTATGAAAAAGATATTGCAAAATGTAATCTGAGTAATGCTGACAATCTATGATTTTTTTCAAATTTTTCCGACGGGATCTAATTAACAATTTGGCTATTGAATATCTCAAGAGATACAGATAGCAAATGCAAGACACAAAGAATTTATTTTCTATTAAAAGTTTTATTTCTGGAAACACCAGTCACTGACACTATTCAAATAACTTACACATATCAAATTAATACTAATGAGATCAGTCAGCGATGTCATTTTTCTGTGCAGTTGAATATTATTCATTACGACCAGAAATTTGATGCAAATTTCGAGAATTAAATTGCAGTAACACCCTCATCAATTCCCAATCAATAATCTCAGCTGGATGTATCACCCACTGAAGATTAAGAGAATAAAGCAATATTCCTCCATTCTTCTTTTATCACAAGGGCTAGATTATTTTATTCCAAAATCGAAGAAAAAGTAACTATAATTCATTCATAATTCCAACCGTCGATTGATGTTACTTGAATTATCGTGGTCACCTCAATTAGTTAAGAATTCATTCATCACGGGCACCACTAAATTGTTGGAATTGGAATGAAAATTCTTAGTAACTCGCCAATAATCCTGATGAGATTTTGAAGGGAATAGTAGAACAGAGTCACTAGATTCTGGCAGTATCGTGCCAATCATAAAGTTCGGAACTTTCTTCATGGGAACCCTGAATTGAGCCTGGAAAAATAATTTTAAAAAATTAATCATTAAGGATATCCAAGTACTTCAGCAATATTGGTTGTCCTTCAAATCTTTTCGAACGCTGGTAGCTACACATTAGAACTATCATTCGAGCCCAATTTGACCCTAGGTTACCGGATATTTTGCAATTATCGTGTTATTCAAATATTTTGGTATTAAAATTTAATTTTCCATTTTGAGCCATAAGAAAATATTGAAATATAAGAATCTCAAGAAAATTTGAATGGTTTAATTTCTAAGGAAAATTTATTAAAAGATTAGGACATGGCTCTTTTTTGACATTTATATATTTTTCCATCAATAATTTATAAACAATTAATTTTTTATCCTCAAAATCTTTTTTTAAACAACATAACGAATATTTTCATATTCAGAATTTCAGCGGAAAGGGGTTATTATTAAAAAAATTACGTTCTCGAAATTTTAAACAATCTTCATTATTTATTTAAAAAGAGGGAATGTTTTAAAAAAAGTTATATATTGCAGAATGTAATTTGAGTAATACTGCATACCTACGAGTCGTTTCAAATTTTTCTGACGTCATTTAATTGACACTTTTGGCTATTGAAAATCTCAAAATGTACAGTGTGATTAGTACGAAACTATTGATGGTACTTGGACTACCTTAAATTAAACGAAAAGACTATAACTTTCGTAAAAACAGTCGAATTTGCAAAAAAATTACTAAAAATAAATTCTGGCCCATGTTTTCAAATGGAAATTTCCTCAGCTTTTCAATGCCATCATTAAAAGAATTCTATCCCAAACTGTTTTTTCGGGATGTCAATTTCACCCCAAGTTCCTCCCGAAAACTCTTACTATTGGATGGATGAAAATTTTTTCCGAATATTCCAATAAATAAACAGCCCATGATTGTAATAAAACATAAAATATCTCCGTTCTAAATTTCATGCACCATTGAATTCACGAAATCACAAATGATTATTTGGAATGTTCGTGATTTCGTTGAACTTTGCGTGCATAAATAAAATCAAATGTCGCATAAACTATATTTACGTTTAAAATTCATGAGAGAGACTTTGATAGGATTGTAATCGAAACAATAAATAACATGCGAAGTGCGAAAATAATTTATTGACATATTTCCAATGTCAGAATCATAGTCAACGTAATTGTTATTAATTACTCTTGTCCAAAGTTTAATTTGATAATTGACTGATGTAAAATTAAATTAATCCAAACTTGTTAATTAATAAAATTGGTGATTCTCTATTTAATAATGATAATAAAATGATTAAAGCCACCCATGCAATTTTGCATACATATATTATTAATTATTATCACCTTACTGCAACGACGCGTATTACGTCGACGTTTACAGCTATCATATTTTAATTCTTCAATTTTTTTATTCCCATAAATTTTCATGCTTTTTTTCATATCCTTTTGTTGTCTCACCGATTTGTTTATCCACCCACGTTCTGTATTAATGATCTTATGTGAATTATCAATGCTATCGTTCTCACAACAAGATGAATCGTGTCTGTGATGTATTTCCTTACTTTTTAATGTTCCTTCTCCTTCCTGCATCGATTCTTTCATCAGCCTATACATTCGTGATAACGGCAGATTTACAATCCTCAATGATTCCCGACTGCAAATTCATGTTAAATAAAGAAAAACACTATCACTCAATGTTCTTTTTTTTCGGTGAATGCTTGAGAATGAGTGAAATCAACAAGGCATAATATGAGTCATACGATTAATGAACCTTCTGAACTCTGTGAAATAGGCAAGACACTTGTAATGGAGTGGAGGAAGATCCGAGCGATCGCGAAAGAATTATAACCCATACACAGATATCGTCAACTTAGCAACGAAGGGGTTACCGAAAATTATACGTTTCAGAGTGAGAGAGCCGCGACTCCCAAGTGTATAGCAGAATGATTTTTATGGTGTCCTTGATTTTACTTGATCGAATAAAAATTGAAGGAACAAAGTAGCAACAAAATTGAAGAACCAATGTTGAAGTAATAAAGAAACATTTCCACACGTCATTTCTTTTTTTTTAATTGAGAGGAAGTAATAACTTACGCCTCTCTGTTACCATTAATTCCTCAAAAAAGTGACTAGAATTGCTAAATCACCAATTAAAAAGGGACGTTTGTGCTGGAGATAAGACTCTGATTTCAGTTAGTGAATGGTTTTGACTGTTCCTCTTTTCACGATTATCGCGAGAAATACTCATAAAAGTCAATTAGAGCAAAAAATTGGTGATAAGGCATTTTGTTTTTTCAAAAAAATAGTGCTACGGCCTTTTATTTTCCAGGCGATGATATCGGAGTTGACTAATTCTTTCAGTTTTTCGAAATGATTCATTCAAATAAAAAGTCAATGACTAAGAATTCACTAATCAATAATTATTTAATTGAAAACAAAAGGAATTTTTCCAAATTATGCAATTACATGATCTTTACTTTACTTAAATTCATACTAATAAATATTTGATGAATAAAAATTTTATCATCGATAATTAATTGATTTAAAAACAAGAGGGAACTTTCACGAATTATGCAAATGAATTATCTCTACTTTATAAGATTAAAGGAGAAGAGTTCATAGATTCTAAATGAAGGAATGAGTAACATATTGTAACGATACGTTTGTGAACTTACATTCCCCCATTATTAGAATCACCACCTGGAATTGCTGGCTTACAGTACTGTTCAAGTTGTTCTAGGCTACATGAATTATAGCAGCACTCATCAACTAGTCCAGGTCCATTATTTCTCAGTGTATCGATTCCATCATTATATGAAAAGGGCTCGTTATATCCACGGTCCTTGCAGACAAGATATAATGCATCGCTGAGACTCTTTGAGCAGAGTCTAATTGTCGTTTGATGTGGTGCTGTCTCCACATATCGATTCACATTAAAAAGAATAACTAATACCGTAACAAAACTCAGGTATTTCATCTGCAACATTTTCGAGTTATTAACTTCAACTCTGTTTATCGTGTAAAATTATTGGTTTCTTTTAGAAATTTAATGTAATTAAATTGAGATTTATTTATTAAAATTATTAGTTTGCAACTATTCGACCAAACAATCTCTACTTTCTTAAGAATTATTTTATACTAAATTGATTTAGTTGCTATTAATTTTTCGTATTTAGTTTAACGTTCTACAAATTTTTCTTATTGAGATAAAAATCACTGTTATTTCGAAATTACAGAGAACGGTATCGAGCGTCTGTGAGTTCTTCGGTCGAACTGAAGCCGGGTTGTATGAAACTGAAGGAAGCAATCGTCATTTATTGCACTAATGCGTCATGTCTATGGAAGAAGGGCGTGTGTCCGCGCATCAGCATGTGGTCGTATTGAATTCTATTCGTTTTCTCCAATCTAAAGTTAATCATTTACTTTTAATTTCTATTGAATTCTTCGTAAATTTTTCCATTTTTACTGTATGTTTACTGAGTAAAGAGTGAGACATAATTATGTGAGCAAGTTATTTTTGCATATAATTATTGTAATAAATTTTCATTAATTAAAAAAAATGAAAGTGTACGTGTGATTTGTTATTGATTCCTGTGACGTTTGAACGATCCATTTATTTTACACTTTAATCCAAATTCTTAACCGATAATTTATTAATGACTCACACAATTGATATAGGAAGATTAGGGAATGAAGATTTGCATTTTCATTTGGCATTAATATTATTTTCTCAATTAATTGTAATAGCCATATTTTTATATACTTTTCCTAATTATTTATTTTTGTATCCATATCATGTACAATTCCCTTAATGTTGGGAAAATTTCGTTTTCCCAAGGTAAAAACGTTGCCTCAACCGAAAAAGCTATTAATTAAACATACTCATTCACAAATATGATCGAGAAAAATTTATCAAATATTAATTCAGAAAGGAATGAATACTTCTTCGAATTTCCATTGGTGAAATCAACGATGCTCAATATACATGATATTAACAGTGGGTTTTATCCAAAGCGTATTGATTTCTCAGGGCATTAAGGGCAAATAGGGTCACTTAAAAATAGAAAATTTATTCATCATACAATATGCGAAAATTTTATTTTAATACTATTGATTCTTCAATTTGCAATAAGAGAATAATTATTTTTATAAAAATCATCAATTCTCATTACGCAAATTGTCTTCCATAAAAAAAAGAAAATAAATTGTTTTTTTTTTAATCAATAATTGAAAGCAAATATTTTCATCCCAATACGCTTCAAAGAAATGAAGAATAATAAGTGAGAAAAAGTAAATTAATCGGTGTGAGATAATTTAGCATCATCGACCACACGTATTAAAAGCCAGTTTTTTTTGTTCCGTCAACATTTCACTATCCTCAAACCAGGTCCCTTAGATTATCACAAATGACGTGTATACACATTATTCAATTCAATAAATTCTCACGTTTCATGTGACGTACGTATACAGTTGAAATGAATATTATTTTATCACCATAATAATAGAAATCAAAGAAGCGAGTGTTTCAACGTACTAATTGTCGTTTTTTTTTATAATTAGTACGTTAAAAATAAATACATAATAATAACACGTGATTGCGGATAATTAATGAGATACAACTAATCATGTGTCTATTTATTTTAATTTATTTTCTCATTATCTCGACTAGACTTCGAACGGCTGGCTGAGGAAACAAAACGTCTATTCACTAGTTGTGCGGGGAATTATTTCAAAGCAAGTAGTATAGAGTGAATGAAACGGGGTTAAGTTCGAATCTATTCGATTTGTTTCACTTTTATTTTTCTCTAGTCTCTGTAAATATAAATTTATGTATGTCAATTAATTTCCATCGCAATAAAAAAATATGTTTGATCAATGAATTTTATTTATTCACTCTTGATCACCGACAATATTTCGAGTTTAGAAAAAAAGTGCAAATTATTTTGCGGAATTATTTACTACACCGATACAGAGACTATATTCCTGGAACTATTTACTCGTTTGCGGGACTTATCACAGTAATAATCTCAGGCAGCACGGTCACCTTAGCCTTCATGCATTTTTCGAACTGCATTTCCCTTTGACTTTCTAAAGCAGACGGTCTTGATAAATTGTACATAATATTTTATCGATAAGTTCATCCATCAAGCACGTGCAACTAGAAATATCTAATAAACAAATAGTGGTTATCAACTAATCGCGTTCTTCGAATAACTCTATACCATGACGGACCTCATGATCTAATCAGGTTGTCTATGCGCTCGCCACTCACTCGACTGTTGGTTGCTTTGGAAACACGAAAACTTTATCGATTCTTCATCGATTGATGAAGAATCCATTGGCTTTCGATCACAAAATACTTGGATCTTTTTAACCATTTTTTCTCATTGATTGACCTCCCATTTAAGTTGGCTTCTGTATCATTCTCACATTTTTCAAGATTTCTGAACGATAATCAATCAATTGAGTGTCGAGCGCGTGGACAACTCGATTAGCCCGAACGACTGGTCTGTCAGGGTATCGCCTAATTCTGTCCTCGTTTATTTTGCACGTGATTTTTTTATTTACTTTCCCAAAATTTGGCCACGAACGACACGAGGCAATAACAAGAATGAGGAAAAGACGGCGCCAATTCCTAATTATAGAATTAAAACTAAATATCCGGAATTAAAATCACTGAATTTGAACACAAACATTTCAAGCCATGACATAATTCAATGATACTATTGCTAAAAATATTATTCAACATTTTTTTTGTCGAATCCTGAATTTTTCCATCAGCCAGCGTATTTATAATTCCACCGAGAATTTTTACACTCCCTTCAAATTCTCGTTAATCAATTAAATCATTGCGAAATAAAACATTTTACGATTTTTATTTCTCTCCTATTGAATGATGATTTAATTTCTTTACTGAGAATTATTGTTTAAGAAAATATATGGAGATTATAAGTTCAAAAACGAATCGACAATTAAAAAAAAAGAATCGGCGTAAAAAAAGCCACAGAGGCCAATATAAACATAAACAAATGATTTCATAGTAGAAAGAACCAAGGGCTTTTTGTCTTTCGGTGTCAATACTTTTGGGTCCGTGTGACTTGTCGTTTAGTCTCTCATAGAGAGTTAACTGGTCCACAGACGATCCATCCTCCTGCAATTAAATAAAATATTGAATTTAGAAATTAAGCCACTATGTTTTAGAATTATTTATCGAACCCATTTCCAATAACTCCTAATATTAATGATGATTTTATACATTCTTTCACGTATGAAAATGATCTATAAGAAATCATTTTTTGCTCACGGAATTTTGTGTGTATGTAAGTATCCTGTAAATTCATATCATCGCCGTAGAATTAAAAGGGCGTGCGTGCCATTTTTTTTGCTGAATAATAAACGGGCGTACATCAGATCATGAGATTATCTCCCAACTATTGATATTCAAACAATAAATTTCTAGTTCAATATTATAACAGTTATAATTATTATAATCCGTGATTCTTCTAATTACTCATATTTTAACATCTGGTATTTTAAAATAGTATTTTTTGTTCCTTCTCTTTTCTTTCTTTCTGTTCATTTGAAATTTTTAATTATAGTCGGTCCGATATGATGAAAAGTTTTCGTTGTTTTCAAATTTTTCCTTCTTTCTACGTTCATCTTTATGACGCAGTGATCAAAAATGCCCGTTATTATTATAGGTTTTAACATTATTTCTCATATTGTACATGTCCTATGAATGCCCTATAATTTTATTTATAATTTTTGTAGCATATTCCTTGGATGTCCAAAATCTCTTTAAAATTACTTTTATTTGAAAATTTTCACGAAAATACTTAACATGAATGAAACATCTTTATCGCGCCATCTCCACGAACTATAACTCTGACTTCCGGAAAATTCCAAAATTATCACAATCATATTTTTCTTTGGATCAAAGGTGATAAATTACAAACATATCGGTTTCATAATTTTTTTTCCAGAAATGTAATTCCATTCTTGAATTTCCAACTGTTTACCATCGGCATGAAATATGTAAGTATTTGGAAATACTTTTATCGTGGTTTGATCGACCCCTTTGGTGACATCATTACTGCCGAAAAAGAAAAGGAAAAAACAATATCGTTAGTGAATGATAAATCATTATTGTCAATAATTGTTTTTAAATATTCGTAACAAATTATCCACAATCCCTGTTGTTATTGTGGCATAATTTATTTACTGAAAAATAATATTTACAGCACAACGCGCCAGCATAGATTACAGATGTATTACGATTTCTAATCAAACTAATGGCACTAGAAATTTTACGGACCCAACAAATCACATTATATACCAACTCGTCTATCTAGTGCAAGAAATGAACACTCTTCTATTCAAATTTGTGAATGAGCTAGCACCAGGTAGTCGCCGCAGTGCTTCTAAACGTGCGGAGTATTAGAACCGGATTCTTTACATTCTATCGTACGTCGATTTTCTTTTATTTTGTTGAAATTTTGTTCTTTCATATCATGTTAAGATACCACGTGCGGATAAATCATCGAACAAAACAAGTTTTACATTCCTATCAAGAACTTTGATCTTTCTACAGATGATCTCAACTTTTTTTTCACTCATAAATAAAATTCGTGGGTCCTCTAAATGGAAAACAAAATATGAATGTATATGAGAAATCAAAATACGTATGTGAATCTGTCCTGTGAATGTTTATGGAATATTTTTGTGGGATACTTGAATAATGAATTTATTTTAATTCTTTTCTTGTCTATTCTGCAGAACAATATGCATCACCAAGAATGAACGAAAATTTCAATGGCTACAAATAAGTTCGGATGACTGGAGATTCACATTAGAATTGAAGAATTCAGCTTTGAATCTTTTTTCTCACAACCGAAGGGCATATCGACGCGTGTCCCTATATCACTTAAAATCAATTAAAATTTATTTTGATAATTCTCATGTTCCTTGTTCGACAAATGCCATACAGGAGAAGGTGGATTGAAATGGACATTTCAATGATAGAATTCAAGAAATTTCCGACGAAGAATAATTCTTAAAATCAATTTTTATGCATTTCCAAACGAATTTTTCTACATTGGACATTCAAATTCCAACTGGAATGCGAGATTCCCGTCTTCGGCCATATTCCTCCCACTTACCTAATTTATGCAATCTGCAATTTTCTTCATGCACTCTATCGATGAATCTTATCGAAATATTAATTTCACATATCACTTTCATTAAAATTAATCCTTCGACAATCAAACAATTATCAACAATTAAATTTTGAGATACTTTATTATTGAAACATCTCCTCACGTTTCATTGTCAGCTCTAGATATTCTAATGACGGATGGAAATAGCTAATGCATTTTACTCACGCTCTACTTCTCCCAATTACATAAAACCGATATTATGCAATGGATTATCTCAGTCGGTCAAACCGTAATTATTTACGTTCATTTATTAAATTATCAACAAAATTAATTGATAACACTGTTTATATTCGAATTATGACAATTTTTGTTTTGATGAAATGAAACAAACATATTTTCGAAGGAAGAGTACTTAGCCAAAACATGGATAAATTAATTTAATGTTATTTTAAAATTACCGTTGCTCGATAACATTCATTTTTTTTTGCGATCATGAAGAAATTAAAGTAAGGCTAATGCTTTAGCCATTTCACGCAAGGCTTTCCGCGAAATTTTTCCTACAGGTGTGGTTGGCATTTTATCTAGAATTTTTACGCCTCCACGGAGTCTCATCTGGTCGGGCAAATGATCTTCGACATGCTTAATGATTTGTTCTTCAGTTACCTGGAAGAAAATGATTGATTGCATTGCTCTGTACAATAATCCTGCGAATAACTTTAATTTTCTTATTTTTTTCTCACAAATTAATTTTTGTATGTCAAAATCAAAAGTTTCGACGAACGTCTCGGAATCTAATCATTACAGTGTAATGTCGTCATTTGTAAATAAAAATTGCAATTCCATTGTTTTCATATTTTAAAATATTTTTTGAAGTAAAATGATCCTCGAAAAATTTGAAAGGTTTACTTCGTGAGGAAAATTCATAAAAAAATCGAAAATTGCTTTTTTGGACATTGAGATATTTTTTCATGAATAATTTATCAACAATTAATTTTTTACCCTCAAAACCATTTTTTTGAAATCGTAACAAATATTTCCATATTCAGAATTTTAGCAGAAGAGGATATATTAAAAAAATGAGCTTCCCGAGAGTTTAAACAATCTTCATTATTTATTTATAAAAAAGGAACATTTTTTTTTAAACTGTTATATTGCAAAATTTAATTTGAGTAATGTTGACTATGAATATTTCAAATTTTTTCGACGCGATTTAATTAAAAGTTTTGACTATTTTCTCAAAGTGTAAAGCGTGGTCAGTACAAAACTATTGACGGTATTTCGAGTATCTTAATGAAAATTTCGGTCTTTCTCTAATGAAAATAATTTCCAAACAATCTTTCAAAATAATGACAGACTTTATTTAATTTAAAAAAAAAGACAGACTTAGGAATTACCTGAGAGCCATCGCGTATCGTAATGAAAGCCATTGGATGTTCCACATCGATTAAATGAGGTTTAGGAACAACTCCGACTTCAATAACATCTGGATGTCGCAAAATTACTTTCTCAATTTTCGTAGGTGCTATTGGTTCGGTTATCTTATACTTGATAACTTCCATCATTCGGTCTACAATGTAGAAATTACCGTCATCGTCATAATAACCCAAATCGGACGTATGATACCATCCTGTGAATCGAATTCGCGAAATATCTTATTTTTCACATTTTTCGTTATTTTTGTTACTACTCACCATCAGCATCTATAGCTTCATCAGTACTCTTCGGATCTTTCTGATACTTCAGCATCATATATGGTGATTTGAGGCAGATTTCACCTTCTTGATTAGGCCCAAGTGTTTCTCCGGTGTTAATATCAACAACTTTTATTTGACAATTCTCTCGTATTTGACCACAAGAACCGGATCTATCATCCACTCCATTGCGCAGCACTACAACTCCAACTTCCGAGCAGCCTGCATTGAAATTATGTTCGAAAATTTTCTGTATTTCTTCCTTGCAATTGTACGCGATAAAACTGAGTCATAAAATGGTGCAGAAATAAAAATTTGTGAATCATATTCTAATTATTCTTAAGATATCTCGGAAACGAGAAGGTTCATGAGAATTTATCCAGATACGTCCTTAAGGAGTTTCCTTAGAAATGTCAATTCGTTGGGATTCTTTGAAAATTTTATGGAAGCAAGACACAATGCTCCTGGAACTACCTGATTCTTTAAAGAATTTCCCTCTGATCAGGAATTTTTCTCTTGAAGTTGAAAATTGAGATTCGGCCGAACCTCAGAATTGGAGTCAGGTCACTAATTGTTTTTTAAAAGCCGCAAATTAGTTTGGACTAAAGAAGGGTGATGACAGTAATTCACGCGACTTATAGCATACGTAGTTGGAAAGAATGATAATTTTAAGCTTGCCATTAACATGTCTCGATATTAATGTTCCTATCTTTCGAATGATTATTGAAACTGACCCCCAAAAAAGGAGAATGAAAGAATAATTATTCTTCTTACTCTCCTTCAAATTTCCTGATTTTCAACTGATTAGACACGACACTATTAAAATAAATTCAAGGAAAAATATGAAATTTCAATGAATTCAAGTTAACCTTTTACATTTTCCCATCGATTGACTTTCCACTCAAAATGGCTTCTGTATCAATTTCTTCAAGGCCTCCCCATAATTTCCCTCAAATCTTTTCATTCCGGAAATATTTGCGAATGAATATGAGATCAATTTCTAGATTCTCCTCTTTCTCTGTTTCCTGAACTTACCGTATGCATTACATACTTCAGTGTTTGGAAATATTTTCAATAAACTTCGATAAGCCTCTTCGGCAACTTTAGCACCACCGAAAATCATATACTTCATTGATGATAAATCATAATTCTTCAAATTATCCTCTTGATAAAATTGATGTATAACGGGGACCGTCGTAACGAGACAATTGATCTGTTGAGACATAAATAAATGCATGAGATGATCGAACGAAGTTTACGTCAGTTTACTTACTTTATATTTTTCAATCAATTGATACAAAATTTCAGCACTGGGCTTCGAATGTATTACGGCAGTAGCACAATTTTTTAATAAACTCATGGTAGAGCCAATTGAACTTATCCAACATATCTTCGAGGTCCACAGGATTGTACTCCCAGCAACGTATTTATCTGCTGCAATATACGAGCATTTTTCCAGCCAATTGTAAGAATGTAAAATGCCTTTTGGATTCCCGGTGCTTCCAGACGTACATAACATGATGGCTGGTTGGTTTATGTTTTCAATTGTCGTGCAGACGAAGTTGTTCACTTCTTCAGCATCTTGCTGCCTCAGAATTTCCCGTAGAGACAGCTCACCGGGTAAGTCGTCGAAAACAATTATTTTCGTTTGCATACCAAGATCATCAATTCCTTTCTTAATCAATTCGCTCATTTCCTTGTTGACGAACATGACTTTTGGTTCTCCTTGTGTCAAAAAATACTTGACCATATCTAACAAGAAGACAAATCAGAATCATGATTAACGAAATGAAATTGTTTTTCTTCATCCTAACTATATGTCCACAGGTACTTAGCAGTATGAATCATTAGATTTCAAAGACATTAAATAAAAATGAAGAAGTTCGTTCTTAATGAAAAATGTGCTTACCATCATCTAGATTTGTATCCCACCAAGGATGGAAGGTAACACCGGTGAAAATTGCTGCCAAGATCGGGACAAAAGTATCCAAATGATTGTGGGTGCAAATCCCAATGAAATCACGAGGTTTAACATTTTCTTTTCTCAGCCAGAGAGCACATCTCACTGCTCTATCTACCATAGATGCATATGTATCTTTCTCGCCGGTTAATCCATCAATCTAAACTGACCAATTGCCCAACTTAATTATTGCGATATAAAAAAAAATGTATAGCTGTTTCTCCGACTATCGTTCGAAATTATATTTCGATGAAAATCGGCCATTTTGGTCTATCAGTTCAAATGTTCATTGAAAGTTCTATTGACGAAAAAAGTTCTTCACTCATCTAATTTTTTATTCATTGAATTGAAGTGAATTTTGGGTTTTCAATTATTATTCTATATTTATGAATGGTTCTCACAAAAAAGATTTTTGTACTAAAAAATACTCTCTAGATTAACTGATAATGGAGCCAGACAGTTTTTTCCTATTATAATATGAACCAAATCTATAAAAACGAAAAAATTCATTATTTATTTTGCTAATTCATTTATTGATCTAATTTTGGAAAAGTCTCGTCATTATAATTTTTGTGTATTATTGATATTAAAAAATAAATTTAGGCACTAGTTTAGTTAATTGGGAGTGGAAAATTGGTTGACAATCTTGGGAAAAATGCACATACCTGACCGACGCGTTCTGGCACTTTCTTCATTCCTTCCAGAAGTGTCTGTCCAAGATTCTTCCAGCTATCATTCGGAGGATGAATAATCCGCGTCCAAACACCATCTTCACACACTACTTCAATCTGAAATAATTTTCCAAACGTTCTCCGATTATCCGAAAAATAAAGAAACGTTTATATAATCCATTTAATGTATCTGCTCACTTCGGTTTCGATATTCAATTCAGCCATTTCGGTTATGAAAACGGATTAAAAATGAAGACAAAACGTTTTATCGTATCTTATCAATAGTTTCATATCTTCATCTTCTTCTGTGTTATCATTTCTTTGAGATAGTGATATTTGGACTGAGAAAATGAATAGAGGTCAACAAATAATTTAAGGTATTTTATATCTTTGAATATCCTTATTTTTGTTAGCTCCAACAGGTAAAATCATAATTACATTATTATCCTAAAAAATATTTTCATTATCTATGGAATTATGACTTTGACAAATCCTTAGCCATTTGTCGTAAGATTCCTTTTGCAATTTTGCCCGATGGTGTAAGAGGCATCTTCTCTAAAATTATTGCACCTCCACGGAGTCGCATTTGATCAGGTAAATTATCTTCAACGAGTTTGATGATATCTTCTTCAGTTATCTGTGAAGAAATCGATGCTAATTGTGATCGAACAAAAAAATTGCTCACAAGTATCAAAAATCCTCTAAAAAATTACCTCATAATTACCAGTGGCTTCTATCATTGACTTGGGAAAAATCGGGAGATAAAAAAAGAAGATAATGCCACAAATAAATGCAGAGAATAAGGACGACGTTGTTGTTGATCCACAGTTTCGGCGGGAATGCTGCCGGCTGAATAGGAGCCCCACAATGCTGTGCGCGAAAGGAGGGGGTAAA
>JABSMS010066736.1:0-21137 GCA_018902275.1 Aleiodes sp. PSUC_FEM 10030003
AGAAAAGGAGTAAAATCGAATAATAAATTGCGTCGAAAATCATGACGGACTTGACGCAAAGCTTTGACCAATGTTTCAAAATGAATTTTAGTACTCTAGCTGGATTAATAACTCATAAAATAGTTAATTAAACATACGATAAATTAACCTAATTTATTATTAGTTCTAGTGGACATTTAACGTCACGTCAAAATAATTAAATCAGTTTAATTTATTAAAAGTAAATTAATTTATCATCATTTGAATAAGAAAAACATTTTTTTAAAAAACAAACATTTTCCGTAAGGAAATGGTGAGCGGAACAAGTAGTTTTTATGAATTTCGATGTTGTCGAAACGAGAAAAATAATTCTCGTCCAATTCGAATCATCTTTCAACCAAAAATCAGAAATATATGAAACACCTTCTCTTAATGAAATCTGCGTGAATTATCAATTACTAAAAACGTATGGACTCACAAATCGATCGATTGTTTTCAATTGTAATTTTTTTTCACATTCTATTTTAATTAATTAATTCAAGACAACTTATTCTGGCTAATTTTATGACTAATTATGGAAACTTGCAGGATATTAGATGATTTCCTTTCTATTTCTATTCATTTAATCTCCTAAAACTCCTCAAATTCATAGAAAACAATCAATCGAATAAGTGAGAAATACAAATCTACTTTTAGTATACTCGATGGTGAAACCAAACAAATAATTTTAAAAAAGAGAACTAAAGGAAAATCTAACTAATCCTCATTACTGTTCCTCCATCCTAAAGTTGCACTTATAAATTTAATGGAGAATACGAAGAGAAGATTTTAAAAAATTGTCAACCTTGTAAATCCACAGTGTCTGCACTATACCAATATGGCCACAAATTATATTGTATTGAAATTTGAGAAAACAAAAAAATCAAGAAAATACCCTTA
This sequence comes from Aleiodes sp. PSUC_FEM 10030003, assembly GCA_018902275.1. Taxonomy (NCBI): domain Eukaryota; kingdom Metazoa; phylum Arthropoda; class Insecta; order Hymenoptera; family Braconidae; genus Aleiodes; species Aleiodes sp. PSUC_FEM 10030003. Next base: position 919 of record JABSMS010066736.1, read on the forward strand.
CTAGTGAATAATGAATGATTGTATGATCCACAGTGTGTGATCGATTTTTTGTAGTCTATGTTGGATAATTTAAAAATTCATTGTTTTATAATAAAAGAAATATTTGAAAATTGATTATTTTACTGTGCCTATCTTTATTCATTGCAATTCATTTACTCGAATGATGCCACTGGATTTTGCATGTACATAGAATTTCATATTCGTCTTTCTCCTTCTCTTTCCTTCTTACTGAAAGACTGCTATGGAAATTATTGTTTTTGAGAATTGTTTTAATATTCTAGTAGCTTCCATTGAAATCTAAAAATATCAATACTAAAATATTTCTCATACATTCAAGAAAACGCAATACCCTTGTCAGAGTGCCCCCGGTAAATATTAAAACGGAAAGGGAAGAGAAAAAAAAACAAATCCAACAGAAATGCCACCTGCGTCCACTCTTGTATCACGTTCGAATTCTCTCTTCTCCTATTCCTATATCTCTATACATCTCCTTGCTTTTCTCTTTTCTCTCAGCTCGCGTGATCAGAATTTCATTCTGTTGAAAGAAAAAAAAATGGGAAGGAAAAAGAATGCACATAAATGTACGGCGAGATGATCACGCTCAGTTGCATAGCTGCGAACTTGTGTACAAAAAACTGCATGCCATACTCATAAAAATACCGAGTTTCCATGTGAAAATTTCCATCTGGTTAAACCACTGAACCCCTAACTTTTCTATTCGATGTGCCAATAGGAAAAACTTTTTAAAATTCAAGAAAACGTCGATTCAACTGATTTTTTCTCCGACAAAAAAGTATGTTTCAAAAGTGTAATAAGTGTTCGAAATTTTTCTTTTGCTACGCTTTAGTCTCCCATGCTTATCCATCACTTTTCTCTTCTTTTCATCACTCTCTATGTTTCCTTCAATTTTTGAGCGATCGAAACCAGGAATAAGCAGCATTTTTAGCTGAATTTATATCTTTCGAGCTGCCACGTGGTGATACAAAGTACCCGGAGTGCTCTGGAAATCGCTACGCATATCTAGTGAGAAAATCATGCGAGTCGACAAAATTGTACAATATCTTCGAAATTGGGAGATTGCATCAATTTTTTTCTTGTTCCTTGCTGTTGGCTACACCGGTAAAAAATTCCCTGCCATTTTGCATCGCTTCAAAGAGCACTTTGATATAAGTTGATCACAATATCAATGCCCATAATTTATTATATAAGTAATTACTTCCAGGGAGAAGCCAAGTCACGGTAAAGGATAAACTTCTGTTCTTCCCTGGAAACACAGAACTATGACATCATCTCCTCTCTCTGGAGTTAGATTTTTCATATTTTTAATAATTTCTTTGATGAAATTTGCAGCATCAAGAAACTCGAATTACGTGAGTTTCACAATTCGCTAGTTTTCAAAAATTGATTCCGATAAGTTCTACCTTAATCTGGAAATCATGCAACTTCCTCACTCATTAATTTCACTATTATTTTTTTCATCCACCAACGAATTTCAAAACCTAATTACACATCAATTACAAAGTACAAAATTAGCCACTGTAAAAAAGCCTCGATCCATCCAAGAGTTTTCGAAAACAAGGAAAAACTTTTTCTCCCCTCTGTCTCTCTCACTCTCCCTTTTTCCCTTCCACCTTCTCGCCGCCCGATCACGTGAACTAAACAGAGATAGACAATGGAGGCCACGTAGCAAAACTAGTTTTAATTGTTTTTCAACTCTGCTAATGATTCATCCCCCACCTTTGTGCCCAGAGCTTGAAATAGGTAGTGAGGTAAAAGCGAAAGAGAGACAGGATGAATGTTGAGATAGAGGGAATGGTAAGACCTTAGGGAGGTGTAACTCCGTTAATCCGTTCTCTTCTTCCTACAATTGGCTCCCACCCAAACGAAATTCCCCTGGAAACCAACTCTCCTCTGCCTACTCGTTAGCTTTAACGTTCTTCTCTCTCTTTTCATCCCCTCGCTTTTTTTTTCTTTCATCCTTCTTGTAATAGTTTTTTTTCTTTGTATTTTAGTACGTGCCAGCCTTTAACGAGTTTTTAACAATAATACACATAAGCGGTAAAAGGAGGAATTGAAGCTGAAAATAATTGGCTCTATTCATTAGATGAAGTAAAAAATATACATAACATAGGAAAAATGAAAGCAAGAAAACTTCAGTAGTTGAGCATCGATCCATGTAATTTGCTCCTATTAATTCGTTTTTTAAAGCTCACGAAAAGTTCGTTCGTGTGATTTTTTTTTAGAAAAATTCGGGATAATTTGAATCGTATGTAAAGTTTAATTGAGATTTTAGTTTCATCTACACAGCAAATGGGAATGGATTTTTAACTCTGAGTTCATCTCCCCAAATTTTGTACGAGAATAATTCGCTGGAGGCGTCAAGAAGTTTTAAATTATACGTCACCTTTTTATTTCATTATAATTATAATTACTTCTGTATTCAACTCGTTCAAAATGTGAATTTTCAATTATATCTTCATGAATTATCTTCAATTTTAGCGAATAATTAAATTTAATTCCGTTCCAAACTAATTTCTGGAATGAATTTTTTGAAAACTTGGGGTGGAACTCGGATGTAATTATTTCAAATTTAATTAATTGCTGTTGTGGCTTTATTGGAGCATGCATTGAAACTCGATGCGGTTAGTGGGACAATGATTGATCAAATTAATCAATCAGTCCCTCGAAAAAATGCTAATTCAATGCTAAAAAGTGAAATTCATGATTTAATTTGCCAAAAAGTCATCAAAACGTAAATTTTCCACGTGAAGGCCGGGACTAATTATCAAAAAGTAATTAAAAACAAAATTCTTTCGCATAAAACTTTATCGTTTTTTGTTGAAGTAAATTTATGTTATCCTGGAGGATAGTTAAATCCCGTGACTTGTAACAATTGAAGTTCAAACAAACATTAAAACTTTCACGTTAAATTCTGTTTTGTGTCGAAATATGTTCGACTAGTTTCCGAACGGAAACAGTGAACATCCAGATGGGATTTTGGTTGAGAATTGAGCGAATGGAAAGAGATAGAGGAAGTGGAAGTGGAGCGCGTTTGGTGTATCAACACCATGGTAGTTATCAGCTTGCCAACAGTACACCCGGTACAACAAGCAACAACAATTCAATTTGTAACAATGGATGGAAACCAATGGTTAACAACTACCACTGCGGCCCTCATAGATGCAACGACATTTTCGGTTATGTTGCGCACAGAGTGAAAATTTATTCACCCTCTAAACACAATTACGAGGGGAGATTTACTGTTATTCTATGACTCTCGTATCCAATGGGCTCTTGCTCTTTTCTGGCATCCGCGAGGATGTGCATCGTGAATGAAAAATGTTTATTTATGGATTTATAAACTTTCGGCGGAAACATTTTCAACGATTTTTACTCTCCGCTGAAATGCCTTCATGGGGAGCGAAATTTCATAAAAATTTACTAGATCTGAATTTACTTTGGTACTGCATCAAGAAGAAAAAGGATCTTGAAAATAAAAAAATTAAAATAGTTTGTTCAAAACAGTCGCTTAGAATAATATCTTGATCAATTATAAAATCGAATAACTGCATATTTCAGCTCAAATAAATTTCATAAAATGATTATGACAATAATTCATGAATTCCCATTACGTAACGCTAAAGAATACCAATATTTGATTTATAATAGTCAAATATTTTCTGAACAATCAACGGTTGTTTGCTATTCGCTTTTTTCGATATTATTGATAAAGCAATTATTTCAAATTTCGAAATTTATCATCTGAATTCAAGGCCTGTTTCTATGAAAACGAGCATTCCTCGTTCACCAAATTCCGCCGCTTAGTTTGGAAATGGAGCTTAATGAATAATCATACGAAAAAACAAAAACTCAAAGCAACAAGAAGGATTACAATAATTATTCATCTTTAAAAAATGATATACCTGTTATTGATTAATTTCATCTTTTCACCTTACAAGTGATAGAAACAGAAAGTGGATTATTTACTAAATAAAGGTCAGTTACCAGTTTCAATATTATTTGAATACTAGAATAGGTTAGGATCGCCGGCTTCTTGCGTTTTTTTGTACGTCGTTGATTGATAAACTTGTTATGAAGTTTATCTGAGATTACAGGTGCATAAATAATTAAAGGGGAACAATCAGATACATTTACTGCAGAGTGACTCGAATGAATTCTCAGTAAGATGTCGACAACGGAGAAACATCCCACTGATGATGGTGTAGTTGGTGAGTTTTGAATTCTTTGTAATCAAACGTAAAAGAATCCCATATAAAGAGCAAGTAGATGATCATATCGCTGATGATCTGAATATCGCTTTACTTCATTTACGAACAAGTTAGAAATTGAGCATAGAAATAAGATCAAAATTAGCATCTAATTGATACTAATCTCAATGTATTGCCGAGGGATTGACACATCTCCAACAGTACTGATCGAATTTTGTTCAAACTGAGCTTGAAATTTAGAGTTCCTCTGGGAAAAGATTTCTATAAAATTGAAACTTTTCATATCGAACCACAGTTTCCGGTATTTTCCAATCTTTCTAAGTATTTTTCAACAAGAAAAAATAAGATCGAAAATTTTGATGTGAGTATAGTTTTAATTTTGAAGGAGAACGGCTTTAATTAATCAATTAATTCCAGGGAAAGATCACGAGTATGTTGTCCCCAAAAAGGCAATAAAAACGCCAGAGGATATGTTGATGTGGGAAAAATCGGAGGCCTACGCTGTAAGCATTATGACATATATAGGGTAAACGGTCAAATGAATGAACGATTGAGATTATTCCATAGTTCGTAAATGACTGAATACTTAATCGCTTAAATTGAAGGTTATATCAGTCATAATTGATTCAAAAATAACGTCCATCGCAAATAAAATTAATAATTGAATTTTTCTGTGTGAATAAATTAAAAGACAGTTGTTCACTACAAGAGCCATCAATTTTACCAATAAATTAATGAAGATTTCCTTATTGACAATAATTATCCAACTGAAGAACGAATTGTCATTCATTGGTCCACTTGCCCTAACTATTGTCCTACGAAAACATTGGTCGACTTACAAAAATGCTCCTAAATGTACTATTTCAGGATTAATCATGTGTAATTATTTTTTAAGGAATACTTGGGATTCATATTAGCCCTTAATGATGCAGTGCATGGAAAAGCCTTGAATTCCGAGTACCCAGCATCTCAAACAGTTTTGGATACACTCACAATGTTGGATACTTTTGATCAGTGGATTACAGAAATTCCACCTACCGATCAGCCCCAGAGATTTGGGAATAAATCATTCAGAGAGTGGCACACGAGACTCCAGGAGGTCAGTTGAACAATCTTCATCATAATTTCCTGTCACAGCTCAAATCATTTGTCGAATAATTGTTGACAGTATACTTCATTCAGCAATAGCGTAAAATGGAACGAGTCATAGAATATCCCAGAAACGATTGAGTTTACGAAAATTTATTCCGGGACCCTTAATGTAGCTTATTGAATTATTTTACTCGTTCATGAGTTAGAATGTAAAAAATTGAAATTTTCTCTGCCATAATTAATAATCCGATGCGTACACCGTGAATTTATAACAATCCCTTTTGTTTCCACAGAGAAGTGAAGACGAATTGAAAAAAGTATTACCCGAAGATTTATATAGAGCAGTACCTGAACTGGCTGTATATTTGTGCGAAGGATTTGGTAACCCAACGAGAATCGACTACGGTACAGGTCATGAAATGGCATTCATCATGTTCCTATGCTGTATGTTTAAAATTGGAGCTTACAAATCTGATGACAAAACTGCTGCAGTTAACAGAGTATTCAACAGGTTAGAATATGTTAATAATGTCATTTTCAAAAAAGAGAACGCTTTTGGACAGTCGTAATTTTTTTCATGATATTTTCATACCACATTTAATTGTATTATAATTTACACTGAATATTCAGGTACATGGAGCTGGTGAGACGATTACAGCTGGTCTACAGAATGGAACCAGCTGGTAGCCATGGAGTTTGGAGCCTCGATGACTATCAATTCGTTCCATTCGTTTGGGGAAGTGCACAATTAATGGGTAAAAGGATGAAAAAAAATTTATTCTAGGAGGTTCGAGTGAATCTATGGTTAAAATTATTTTCCAATAATTCAACCTTGAAGAATAAATAATCGAGTCATAATCGAGGGACAATTTGAATAATTAGAGTCAAACTGTTTTTTCAATGCTGTTGCCACGTCATTTTGTCTGGCATACATGAAAACGAGCGGTTATTCTCTTTTTTTCTTGGTTAAATAGTATATCAAATTTTTATAATAATTTTGGAAATCGAAGCATCGAAGAGATTTGATCACTAATTGCTCTAGTAAGTTTCCCTTGAACTTCATTAGTGGTGAAGAATAATTCATTTGTCGTTATATTCAAGGACATCAAAGGATTGAACCCCGACATTTTGTTGATCCGGGGATCGTCGAAGCCTTCAGCAAGAATTATCTGTTTTTATCGTCCATTGAATTCATCTCAAAGGTGATTGAATTGTTGAATTAATTACTTCTGTAGAAAATTTACGGTGACTATATTGTATACTTTTTTTCCTCAATATTTAGGTGAAAATTGGTCCTTTCGCAGAGCATTCAAATCAGTTGTGGAATGTAAGCGCTGTACCCTCATGGTCGAGAGTGAATTCAGGACTCATCAGAATGTATAAAGCCGAGGTAACTCTATACATGATTCTATAGTTTTAAATAATATTTTATATAAATCTCAATGAACTGTTAAAGGGAAGTGACGGAAAAATATCTTAGATTCTTGACAAATATCTTCGAAACAAGTAGGTTTAGGAAAAACCTTCATTATACGAATTTAGTGAATTACAGAATAAGTCACTTGATAATTTTTCCCAAATCCAATAATTTCCGATATATTCTTTTCATCACTTTGCAATTTAATTTATTCCACATTATCTCTTTCAGGTTCTATCAAAATTTCCTGTAATCCAACATGTATTATTTGGCTCTCTCTTCACTCTCAAACCAGCTCCAAGTGGTCCTATTTACAAAGGTGCCTGCCTAGCACCGCCTGGACCATCATAATCCTACAATTAATTATTAAGTCATTGATTATCGTATAGCTATTAATGAAACAATGAGATTCCCTGAAGATTATCAGAATAAATATATTTTAATCCTTTAAATGGCATTAATTATTTTCTTAGTGGAATTCCAATTAGCTGAGGATAATGAATTCAGCGTAATTAGTGAATTTTTAACGATTACAAGTCTTAATATTTGTCAATCGCGAGGCAACTACCTTAAGTATATATGTACAACATTGATGTGGAACTCTGTTATTCGCGATGTGTAATTCGGTTCTCTGTAAAGAGAATTTCGTGAGCATGTGCTAGTATGCCCAAAAACGTTCGTTTGAGCTGCTCCGTCGATAACTAATTCTATGACCATTTGAATCACCATAGCAACCAAAGCCGGTATTTGATATTTTTTTAGATTCTCCTATCATACGCTTCTGTCAGACACAAAGGCTGTGACTTAACGTTCTTTTTTTAAAATTAAATAGAATAAAATTACTGTCAAGAAAAATGGCAACACTCTCTGTTTTCATTCTCTTGTTTCTAATATATGATAACACATTGTCGAATAAAATAGATGTCGACAGTAATGGATATATTGTTTATTGTCCGTGCATGGGTAAGTGGTGATTTCGAGTAAAAAATCTTTTTAATAATATTTGAACATTCGCTCGTATCTGAATAATGGTAACTCTTTTATCTTTATTATTGATTCATTCAAGAAATTTATTCAGAGTCAGAATTATCAAGAGGAAGAGGTTAGAATTCCTTGAACTTTGATATTATCGAGTTAATTAATGCAAAGGAACATTTCAATTCACAGGTCGTTTCGGCAACCAAGCTGATCATTTTTTGGGCGCCCTTGGATTTGCCAAAGCTCTGAATCGCACGCTGGTGATTCCACCATGGGTTGAATACAGAACTGGAGAAGCCCATTCTGTAGGATTTTTTACAATCTATCTTCGTTTACAACTCTGCTACTAAATTCAGTTATAAATAATTTGAAATATTAATTCTCATAAATTTTTCAGTTACAAATACCTTACGACACATATTTCAATGTGACAGAATTGGCGAAATGTCATAAAGTTATTCTGATGGAAAAATTTATGAATGAATTGGCACCACTCGTTTGGCCACCGTCAGAGCGAATTTGTAAGATGATTTTTACTATTTTTCTCCTTATTATAATGTGTCTGATTTCATTCCATTTTTAAAAATTTATTTTCTCACTTTTCATTCGTAATATGATCGGTCGGGAATGTTCTTCATCACTGTCATGAAATCGTGCTTTCCATTATGTAATTCAACAATTTTTCATTCATTCTCTTACATTAAAAATTGCTTCGATGCAGCCTTAAAAATGGAAAGAGATCAGATTTTTTGAGGTGATGAAGTATATGGAATTCGCGAATTTTGATGGCTCTAATGGATAAAATTTGATTAATATCATTGCAGCATTCTGTTATTCACCACGCGGGAGTAACGACACTTGCAATGCCAAGGAGGGAAATCCATTCGGGCCATTCTGGAATCGTTACAACATAGATTTTGTAAACTCTGAATTTTACGGACCCTTCCACTACGACGTTTATCATACTGACATAGCAAATCAGTGGAAGAAAAAATATCCCCCAGTTACCTGGCCAGTACTGGCATTTACTGGTGCTCCAGCAAGTTTCCCAGTCCAATCAGAGAACAAGTATCTTCAGAAATGCGTTGTTTGGAATAACGATGTGCTGGATCGAGCAAAAAAATTTATCAAAAATTCTCTGCCAAAAGGTGCATTTGTGGGAATTCACTTGCGTAATGGAATTGACTGGGTATGATGAAGAATTTCGCTTGACTTTGTCAGAAAAGAATTGATAATTTCCGTTTATTTTCAGGTGAGAGCCTGTGAATTTATCGCCACTACGCCAAACTTATTCGCAGCCCCTCAGTGCTTAGGATATAGAAATGAAAGAGGTAAAGCAACTCCTGGAATGTGTTTACCCTCAGTTGAATTAATACTGAGGCACGTAAAACGAGTTATTAGAAATGGAAATAATGTTAAATCATTGTTTGTTGCTTCGGATAGTAATTATATGATCGATGATCTCTCAAAGGCGCTCTCTAGAATGGAGGTAAGCTTGCATTGCGTTCATTTCAAGGTTTAACGGAAGACAGGGCATTTTGTCAATTTTAAAATTCATTATCGATGGTTCGGTTGCACCAAGCAAAATAAAATTTATCCTCAGTGCATATATAATATATCAAATTATCTTTCATACCATCAATATTTTCCAATCTCACATGTCTTCAGTATAGAAATATGTATAGCTCATATTTTTTTTATAATTTAAAGCGATACCTCATTTATTTCATTCTTTGTCGATGAAGGTAAGTGTGCACAGACAACCGGATCCAGTGTCACCACATCTAGATTTGGCAATTTTGGGAAGAGCTAATTATTTCATAGGTAACTGTATCTCATCGTACAGCGCATTTGTTGCGAGGGAGAGAGATGTCAGAGGATACCCAACATTTTTCTGGGGTTTCCCACCAGATCGACCGCCCACTTCAGCTTCAAAAGAAGAACTATGAAAGATTTTCTTCTCATCAAGAAGAAAAAGTGATACGACTATGACTTTATTTTTGAGTGAAATGCATTTTATAAATTATTCATTAATTTTTTACTATCGCCTTGAGGAATAATAAAGATACTTGAAGGAAATAAGTGCATTCTCTTTTGAATCTTCATCGAGCTTCGATGATTTATAGCGGGAGTGAAGTACAAAATCTAGTCATGACATGACGTACGTGATTATTAGTTCCGCTGTTGCTCCTATTGCCCTATTTCATAATTCTTATTTGGCACTGATAAGATAAGATATTATAAATTGTCTCACAAGCTATTCAACTCGCATTCTACGGTGTGATTTGTAAAGCCTCTATTCTTATCAAAAATTGAATATCGAAGAAGAGATGGATCTAACGTTGATAGAGTTGAATAAACGAGAGCTTCCGAAACAACCAGTTCCTGATTTACGTAAAACAACTCAACGATATTTGAAGTAAGATAAATAATTTACATGGATGCTAAAATAACTTATTGTTGCTGCGGGATTGATCAAGAACATTTGAATTTTTAGGTCACTAAAACCATTTTTAAATGATGAGGAATATTCGAATACGGAAAAGGTTGTGGAAGATTTCATTAGTGATAATGGAATTGGTCATGTATTACAGAAAAAATTGACGGAACGTTATGAAAAAACAAATAACTGGGTAATATTCTATCGATGCAACCAAAATTTTATAAATTGTTTATTTTCATTATCAGAATCTTTTCACTAATAAATCCCTATATTTTATCTCACTCATTTTTCAGCTGAACGAATGGCACAGACATACTTTCTATTTGGCAAATCGAGTTCCCCTTCTTGTTCATAGCAATCCAGGTATTGTAGGACCGTCACAAAAATTTACTTCGCTGGAGGATGTTCAAACATTTGCTGCTCAATTGATTCTCGCTGTTTTTGAATTCAATAATTTAGTGAAAACGTAAATATAATTCTTTTCCGTCTAGGGGGTTTTTAGACATTTCTCATTTATAAGTGGACCAGTAACCGAACAAAAGAATTACATACATTCATTTAGGAGATTAATAAATAACTCCGCTCAATTTTTAAGGCAAAATATCGGAGAAGAAATGGCGGGAAAAAGTCCACTGGATATACAACCGTATGCAATGATTTTGGGAAGTTCCAGATTACCAGGAACTCCAGTGGATACATTTGTTCATACAGATGATTCACAACATGTAATTATCCTACGGAATAACAATATCTTCAAATTACTTATTGTTGATGACAACGGAGCTATGCTGGATCAATCAAGATTAATTGCTGCCATCAAGGATATTTTCAAACGTTCAGAAACCGATGGAATTCCTATCGGAGTTTTGACAGGACAAAAGAGAGACATTTGGGCTCGAGATTTCAAAACTTTGAGCAAGTTTGGAAGTAATTCGACAATCCTGAAAGATATTGAAACCGCATTGTTTATCCTCTGCTTGGACAAGAGTCTTCCACGTGAGGAATTTGAGAAGAAGAATAATATTTCAGTAAGAGCAAAGCAAGCGTTGACAGGATATAGCATTGATACTAATGCAGGGAATCGATGGCACGATAAAACACTACAGTTTATTCTCTCCCCTGATGGATTCATTGGGACAGAGTACGAACACACTATATGTGAAGGAGTATTCATTGCTCGTATATTCGACTTTGTATTAAAATATATTGAAAGAAAGAAAAATTCAGATGAACAAGAAATTTCAATGATTTTTCCGAAGGGGGAGCTGTTAACTTTTGAAATGAATGATCCAATTGAACAATCTACTCATGAAGCCAGCCAGTTTGTCGATGAGCTCTGCAGAAGTGTAGACGCAGATTGTTTTGTTTTTAACGATTTTGGGAGTGGGACAATTAAAAGATTGAGTTTAAGTCCGGATAGTTTTATACAGATTGCGCTGCAAGTTACGCTCTATAAGCTGCATGGAAAAGCTTTAGCGCATTATGAATCCGGTGGCTTAAGAAGATTCAAATGGTCAAGAACCGAAGCCATTAGATCTACTTGCAGTGAATCAATAGCATTTGCTGAAATTATGACCCACGGCAGATCAAGAATTGCGCAGAAGGAAGCTCTTTTGAAGGCCGTTAGGGCACACAAAAGAATAGTTATGGAAGTAAGTAACTACTCAAGTGTTTTATATTTATATGAAAAAGAATGAATACTGATCACGGAAATATTACGATTATTCTCAAGGCCATAACGGGGGAAGGCGTTGATCGTCACTTGTTTGGATTAAGAATGATAGCACAGGAAGAAGGAATTGAGCTTCCAGCTCTCTTCAAAGATGACGCATTCAGTAGAAGCTGTGGCTGGATTCTCAAAACTAGTCAAGTAATGAAATTATCTTATCTTTATATGCGCAATAAAATATTCCTAATATTTACAATTGATTATAGGTACCATTTGAGACTACGTCCTTCATGTGTTACATGCCATGGGCAGAAGACGGATATGTTTCTTGTTATAATCCCAGAACCGATGATATATTATTTGCTTGTACGACGTTTAAATATTCTGATGAAATTTCAGTGAAAAAATTTACTGATATTCTGCAAGAGACACTTCGTAATATGAAAGAACTTGCTGCAACTTAATTATTTCAATCAATAATATTGAATGGCAATAAGTTCCAAATAATGGGGGAATAGAAAAATCGCCGTTATATTTTAATAAAGAATGGAATTATTTCCTCAATTTCCGTGCATTGTAGAATGAAAATTTTCAGAAAAATAAATCATAGAAATTCATTATAGTTTCATAATATTTAATGTTTGGAAGCTCATTGTTGGAAGCTGATTGTTGGAAAATTCTGGGAAAAATTGTTCAAATAGGGTCCAGAATCTGGAAATACCATCCGGACAACCGTAAAAACGAAAGGAATCAATTGTGCTGCATTTGAGCTCATATTTGATGTTTAACAATTTTATTACAATTTTCGTTATGTTTCATGATAAGCTATGGCGTTTCATTGCTTTAATTAACTTCAACCTTCCTGGAAGGTTCTAGAGGTATCCAGAAATTCGAAAGAATCATTTACCGACATCTGGACTTCTCCAAACAAATACGCCATCTACATAGGATAAATCATGATAACACGAGAAATGCAATTCAAAAATCGTGATTTCGCCATGGAAAAATTTGAATTCCTCTAAACTCGCAATTAAAATTAAGTTTCCTCAAAATCAATGCCAGAACGATTATCAGTGAAACTTCATGGCAAATGCATGCGTCAATTATTAGTCAATAACTAATTCCCACGCATTTATAAATAAAAAAATCTGAACACTTGAATTTCTATTCGAATTTATTTGCACACCAACACAACTAAAAGTTACGAGTTTTGTTCAATCAATACATCCGTGTTACAGCCTAACCCTTTCAGAATTATTTTCGAAGAAATTAAAAAAATGTAGATTCACAACAAATAAACATAGTATCATTGTCCAACATGTTTCTAAAATCCGTGCATTCCACAGAGATTTACCGTATCGCTATCAACTGTACTCGGTAAATCATGAAAACCGCCCACTGTCGTGAACCCATAAAAAGCATTCCATATACTAACCGGTTTTCCATGCCATTGTATCCATCAATTCCGTCTCAAACAGAAGAGAAAAAAGCCGAAAGAAATACAAAAAAAATTGAATATTATTCAACGGAAAATGCCCAAGACAAATTTCCATTCAGCCAGAAAACTTCTATCTGGCATTTCATTCAAAAGGATGTGAAATAATTCAGGTAACGAAAACGTTTTCTTCCAAGAATGTATGTACAGTATTTGCCAGTGTGAAGCACGCACCTGGGGAGGGGCAGGGGAGAATAACACACAGTGTAGTCGACCTGCCGGTTTATTCTATTGAAGGCTGAAGTTGTGTTGGTAATGTAGCATCATCGTCGGTACATTGCAGGTAAACGTACGACCGAAATGAAACTAGCGGGAGGGAAAAACGGGGAGAGAGAGTAAACTAAAAGCCACATTGAGGTAAAAGAGAGGGGATAAGTGTAGTGAGAGTGGGGGTAACGAAGGTAGTGTCTGGTGCCAGCATTGCTGTAAAGCCGCGAAGCGTTCTCCAGGGAACAGTTCCGCAGTTTTGTGTGTACGTGAGAGCGGTGTGGGTGTACAAATTGAATTATACTCAAAAAGAAAACAGCATTCGAGATTTAATTTGTTATTTGCTGTAAATTGAATAGCAGGAATGATAATTACTGAATCAGTGGATAAAAAATGATTCGCGAATGAGAGTGAGACGCAAGAAAGTTTGTTAATGTGCATGAGGGAGTTTATTTCTCATTGTTATTGTGTTTTTTTTAATACACTCAAAGCATTAATATAATGTTATTGAGCGGAATTGATATACATACCGGCCGAGAAATGCGGCTACTGCTTCTCGTAGCAGGTGAGTAATCTACAGGAAAAGAAGCAAATTTTTTCGAAAGATATTGAAGGAAGAATGAATAAAAACACCTCGCAACTACAGTTTCTGCTGATTTTCAGCAATGCCGCGGTAATCTCGATGAAAAATCTTACACCACACATACAGCACGCGTTCCGGCTTCTGGATCATCGATCCATTTTCTCACGTGAAATTTATCAGCTGTGCCGTTTTTTTCATTTCTTTATCAAATCATTAATACATACTTTAGATAAGGTGAAACAATAAAAAAACGAGGTGGCCATAAATGAGGTGAAATAAAAATTTTTAGGCAGAGTGAGTCACGAAACAGTTGGGATGTATTATTTTTTTCCTTTTGGGAATTCAACGACAGGCGATGCGTGACAGGTGAAACGTTTTGAGGGTTATTTTGAAGAGGGAGAGAGATGGAGTCACCCTGAGTCCACCTGATCATCTACCTGGGGGCTCGCACAGTTATTTGTACACGTCCCAGTTGGGGAAACATGAAAGAGGGTCGTAAGGGGCCCTTTCTTTATTGCTCCACACTATTATCCTCTACTTCTATTCGTTTCTTTCTATTAACTTTTATTTTCATTCCCTCTACATTTCTTTTCCTGTTTTAAACAAAATTTTCTCCGCGTATTGAGTTTCCAATTTCTCTCATCGATTACCATGATTGATTGGTAAGAAACTTTGTTTTATTTTTTCATAAAAAAAATTCTTGTGGAGACGCTTGTAGTTTATACACCGTCTTATATCGATCTGTCCGAGTGTCCCAACGAGTGTTGGCATCGCGTTTCACTCAGTCAAAGTACTCTAGTTTTCTTCAACGCTGCAATACTAAAGTAAACGCAGCAAGTGCAAACTGCAGTGTATTCGTTCATTTTTTAACCACAGAATAAAAAAGAGGCGGAAATTACGTGAAGATCGATCTGAAAGAGGATCGTTAACGTACGAAGAGAGTTCACCGGAAGTGGCTCAAGTCAACTGTATTCAATATTTTTTTTGCACGATAAAGAAAGAATAGAATAGTAGGGTAAGAAATGTTTAAACAGGTGGAAATAAAAGGGCGCAGGCGTGCAATTGATGCCCTTATTTATTTCCAACATTATACACTTGCATTCATGCTCAGGTGGTTTGTTTAAATGTTTGGCGAATAGTTTTCTACTGTGGCCCATACGGCACACGTTTAACGTTTCGCATCGTTGAGAACACGTCATCCTCATTTCCCCTTCTATACACCTGTAGCAAATTCTCATTTTTATAGCTGAGTATTCAAAGAAATGTTTTACGCAAAGAAAAGACGAAAACGACGAAATCGTTTTGAAAAAAATAACGCCAAGTAACCATATTTATATCTTATTGGCTAAAAACATTACGAAAGAGGCGAGATAAGGACTATTCCGAGCACTGATACTCAATGCAATTGAGGTAACGATAAAAGAACAATAGTTAAATCAATGTTTCAAAAAGACAAAATATATTTGAAAAAAACATTCCTCAACGTTGCTTAGTTACTCTTTAATAATTTTCAAATATTCAACTAGACCACAGTAATTGAATTTTTGGTTGCGCTTATCTTCATTCGCAAATGTCTTCAAAAAATAATAATTTCGTTTTCAATTAAAATAGTTGAAAGAAATTTTTTGTTACGATTGAAGAGGTCAAAACGTTAGTACATAATCAACTTTGAATTTCCCTTCAGTGTATTTCAATTTACCTCGCAACAACCTAATGGTCCTAACGTCTTCGGTCAGATAGAGAGCTAACATTTCTTTCCGTTGTGTGTCGGCGTACTTATACTTGGCGAGACACTTTACCGCATCTCCTGAAAAGAGCTGACTTCCCACATTTTTTAATATCGTCGGTTGTAGTTTTCAATTTTTCAACGCTTTTTTACTTTCTCATTTTGACGTGTGGGTGAATGAAAGAAAATAAGTTTCAAAGCTTTTAATCTGACGTAATTAATCCGAAAGCGCATTCCTAAGGATCCACCAGCCGAAACGATGGAAAAAAATCCCTGACTTTTTCCTCTTTGATACAATCTAACGTACATACATTATATGTTATATACACTCTCGAGGGGATTCATACATATGAATGTAGTGCGTCACGCGAGTAAAGTGTACAGACTGTAGGTGAATTAAAAAGAAAAAAGGCAATTCAATTTTTTTTCTCTGCCCTGTGCAATATGCAGATTATTATGGAGGTTATACTCTGGATAGAATTTTCGCTTCATCTTCTATTATATTTTCTTCGATCATTTCTCTCTGAAAGTTTCCTTTATCTTTTAGTACGTGTGAATTTTATTTCATGCATGAATTTTGGAAGACAAAGGATTTAATCTTCTCCTTTTTCTCTTTGAGCATATTTTATTTCTTTTGTGGATGCAAGTGTAGAATAAAGGGAAGAGCGGTTTCGGAAATTTATGAGATTTATGGAGCCAGAGACAGTCACAAGCCGTGAAATTTTCAGCACGTTAGTACCGTATTTTTCAACACTCGGAGTGTTGTTAAGAATTCTTTTCTCTTCTTCTTTAATGAATGCACTTTTTTTCTGTGAGTCAAGTGATCCTTGAAAAGTAATAAATCTTTGAATAATTTTCTTCTCCAAAATGACCTGTTTCTCTAGAGAAAAAAAAAGATTCGTTGCTATGCTAAGTGCTGCAGGGGAGAACGAAGGACGTCTGTTGATTGTCAATGAGGTGCTTTTGGAAGATCCACCCGAACGTCTCTTAGCTTTTCTTTTTCCGTAAATTCGAATTTTCTTCCAAACAGAACACTCATCACAGTGAACATTAAATGAAGAAATTATTTTTTTTCAATTGAATTTCATTTTTTTAACCAAAAGAATTTTACAGTAAAATTAATTTTCTTGAGCTTTAAAATTGATGCTCGATTTTTTCGCAACAAAATAAAACCATCAGTTCTATCTGAGCTCAAGTTAGCTACCAATATTCTCTGAAAAATGATTAATATGTAGAAAAATATTGAAATCAATTCTCATGTGATTCATCGCGGTTATTTTCACGATACGAAATAACTTACCGCACACGACACGCACGAACGATTCAGGTAATACTAAACCGGTGTCATGTATGTACATTACATTACAAGAAAAGAGAGGAAAAAAATTATTTCAATATCGAATTCTAGAATTCCTACTCGACCTCTTTTTCATCCATTTTCCTCTAATCCTTTTTCATTCAAATTTAAAACTTTCCAGTTGAAAAATTGTTCTGTACGAGTGAATTGCATTTGGGTGACTGAGAGTACAACATCCGATAATTGCTTCATGGAATCTGTTGCTCCAACGAGCGTAATTTCAATTAACTGCTCAACGTTGTTCGTTAAATCTGAATTAATTATTCGAATCGAGTATCGATGTCCGATCATCCACAAAAGAATGGAGTAAAGAGAGAGAAATGAAGAATATGAAAATTAAAAAACATTTGATTACCATATCTTCAATTATCCGATTAATTGATATTCAAATTCAATTATCTTTATCTCTCGTCTCTCTGTATGGAATCAATTATTTTGCCTTGATTTACATCAGCTGAGGAGATTGAATTGTTGAATGAAAATCTCAGAGAGGATGAGATGTGAATGCTCTTTTAAATGTTAATGCTTCTTTGTAGCTGTTTACTTTGTTCGGAATAAAAACATTGAGTGATTCAGGGTTTAAAGATTGAGGATAAGAGAGTTATATTTTTTATACAGAGACTGTCCAGGTGACTCAGAACATATGTAGATGACTTCATTTCGTGTTACATTGGCCCTTTTTCCCTTTCCCTTTATCTATTTCAGTAGTTTGAATGATGAAATCAGGTGAAATGGTAAAAGGAAATTTTTCGATTTTTTTTCTTCGGATTTTTCCATGATTATCTCCGAAACTGCGAGGTTTAGAGATATTCTTAAAATAAAATCATGTGATTTTCTGACTTATCGTCCTTCATTACTTCACGGCTCAATTTACTGATTAAATTTGAAAAAAATAGGGCGCATGTGTTCAGTTACACTATCTCCTCCAATATATGCATGTTATATCATGTATCGAATGTAGATAAGCTGCATTCGATGTTATTGAACCTTTAATCACGGAATTTCATTCTCTGTTCGTTAAAAATTCGTAGAAGCACATAAAAATCGATGATCGAAGCTAAAAATGCAGGAACATGTTTTTTTTTGCATACAGCAATTCATTGTTATCCTTTGATGCCAATGAAATAATTTCTCCCACATTAAAATTCTTCAATTCCCATTTAATCTATAATTATCAATAGTTAATCAGATAGATACAGTTAGTCACAAAACAAGCATTTATTATCTAGGATTGCCTGCATACAGAATACATTACACTCTCGTAGGGTGCGATGGTTAAATACATAGTTGGGGGAATTCGAAAGGCTTTCATCGAACCCATGCAAAACGAAATAATACCCCCAATGCATACTCTGTGAAAGCTGTCATTAGGTATCCTCATGTTCTACTTTACTTACGGATTCAACGGAGACAGTTAGGGAAATTGACATTACAAATTTGGAAAATTGTATTTGGAAACTTGAGAAAAGCAATTTCTCTTCATCTATGTATATTTCATTCGGTAATTGCCTCTTTTTGATGAAAAAAAAGTGGATACTAATAATGCAGATCATCTGCAGTGTTCCAAAAAAAAATTCGCAAACAATAGAAAATTTTCAGTAATAATTGGAATTTTTAGACGTTCAAATACTCTCTTTCGTAATAACATTATCTATCTCTTTCGATCATTCTTCTGATTTTTTTCATCGTTTTTATCCGTGTAGTTTATCAGATATGAATTATCAAAGTTAGTGACAATTCCGGTGGTGGGGATAAATCGCTTTGAATTGAGTAGAAATAACAAAAATATTCAAGAACCACCATTCACAAATCCAAACTTCAAGGGACAAGAAAAATTCTTCTCATTGTTGAATAAACGTGATAATACCTTCAAATCCCTTCAGTGTTATTGCATAACTCGCGACGGAAGCCTTAAATATTTTGCCCGCCGTAACGTTGCTCTGTGACGATTCAAAACCACACATAAGTAGTTTAAACATAAAAAACAAATGCTTTATTCTGAGCGTGGTAGATTATTAGTCAAAAAAAGTTTCATGGACAAATCTAAAGAGTCTCATTAAATCATATCTTCTTTAATTTTATTCCTCCCCTCTTTCTGACTATGCTATTACCTTTCTCTTTTTTTTTCTTTTTAATTATTATAATTATTTGCAAATACGGAAATAGATAATGTGAATCAGCAATTTTTTATGAATATTTTTAGTGTCGTTGAAAGTTAATAATTACAGTTATCGTTTGAATAATGAAACTGAAGTATTATCCAATTTTATTGTATGAAATTATGTGAAAACTTGCCATTATCTTATTTAAAAGTTTCTCCTAAATTTTTAAAAAACATTTCCAAAATTAATTTACTCCATTGCAATTAAATTAATTGATTAGTTATCTTTAGATCTATTATTTTCACTGATAACAGCTCCTATGATTTTTTCTTCAATTTTAGTAACGAGACGGAACAAAATAAATGCTTCAGTGCAACTTGATTTTGCAATGACCTTGACGACAAAAGACGTTCAAGTGCATTCATTGAAATTAAAAGAAACCAATTTAATTATTTTCATTATTTTCTTGAATTTCATCAAACAATTGGCGCGAGTCACGAAATAAGAAAAATTTGTTACCATAATTATAGATAAATTTCTATTGTTCCATAATTGCGAAGGAACACAATGTATGTGAGCGAATTCGTCTCTTTTTTTCGAATAGGAACAATTAAAATCCATGGGAAGTAAAAGTTTAGTGGCCTGCGAAGGAAAATTGTGTTACATAAAGAAAAAAAAAGGAGGGGGAATATTTTTCTTCAAAAGGCAAATTTAATTGGAAGAGTTAATTAGTAGATCTTTATAATCACGTGATGTATATGCAATCGTTGATCGATAGAATTAAAGTGATTTTTCTTTTACTGTTCGTGACTTTGGCGGTCACTGATCCAAGCTATCATGAAATAGTGACGCTGTACTTGTGGAACCATTTCGATACCGTTAAACTAACCCTAAACGTCACCTTCATTTAGAACAAAGCGT
>JABSMS010066846.1:0-21110 GCA_018902275.1 Aleiodes sp. PSUC_FEM 10030003
CATGCATTTTTACTAAAATTTCCTCAGCTTTCCAATAGAATCATCAGAAAATCTCTATCTCGAACTGTTCAATTCGAGTGTCCATTTTACCCCACCTTCCTCTATTAACGAATATTTTGTCTTGTGATATTTTTTCGTTTCGAATATCGAAAATTTTGTATAGAACGAAGAGGCGTTTTGTGTGATATTTATGATATATTGTATGATATATCGTGTGATCTATATTTCCTAATGTGATCTATAAGCCCCAATCTAGAGTGTCAAAAACAAAAAATGCTCTCGAATGATCAGTTCCTTCCACGATGAGACGTGTCTGCATTCTAGTGACGAGAACATAACTAGGGAATCATTGGCGCGCGTGATTGCCTATCCCCACTCCCTCATCAGAAGTAATAGGTACTGACTCAGTACGATATCAGCGAAGGAAGGCTAATGAAACCCCAGTTTCATTACAAATCTTCGGAGATTGACTTGAAAATTACGAGCAGTAATGAAGTTTTTCAATTTAATTTCGAAACTTAATTGTTTCATTTCAAAAACAAAACTTCAATTTGTTTTTCAAATATCTATAATTTTAATCATTGCAGCGTGCTGCGGCTCGTGATAAATTGAAGCTGAGATTAATTCCCGTCGATTCCACTCAATTTGATTAATTTTCCGACAGACAATTACCAGAGAAATAATTAATTTCTGAAAAATCACGCTTTAAATATAATTGTCAATTACAAAGACAAAAAAATAATAAAATTCGTTAAATTTAGCGTGAAAAGAGCCAGTTTCTATTTGTAATATGATTACCGACCTTTTATGTATAAAAAGCAAATCTCAAAATGGAAACTTGGAGCAAATCCGGGCGGCCACGTATGTAACTTTAATTAGTACCCAAAGCATTATTCGTAAAGCTTCCTACTGTATCGTATATCTATAGATATACAGTTAGGTGAAACTAGCAGGCTGGGAGGAATGAAGTTGGGTGGTAGATAGAAGAATGGGGGGGGGCGTTAATTAAACCGCGACGAACGTGGTAATCCGTCATGAGGTTTTAGTACACGTGTATGAGTTATATTAGTACAAACAATAATGAATAAAAATGATAATAGTTAAAAAAAAATCTTGTTTCAATTAATTTGATTTCTCTTCATTTTGAATTCGCCGAATTTTTCATATGTAAAATTCTTCACTCGATCGTGATGACGAAAATAGAAAAAAAAGAAAAAATAAACATGAATATTCACGTAATTCTCACTCGGGATGAAAACATGGATGTGAAATTTCGCTTGGTGCTCATAAAAAGTGACATTAAGGGAGAAAAATTCCATTTCACTGTGAAACATAATTACGAGTCCTTTGAAATAATGGAAGTATAATGGGATTTTTTGGAAATAGAAATAATGAAATTAACAACAAACTGCGACTTCATAAACTAATAACGTAATGAGAGAATTTGTAATCAAAAAAGTTGATTTTTTAATTTGACGATGAAAGAGAAACCATTCGAACCCGTAAAAAATACATGAGTTTTTTTTCGGGGGGGGGGGTCCATAAAACATTGTAGATAGACAGGTAGTCGGGCTTTCGAGTTCAATAACATAGGGGTTATAACTGTCACAGCTGATCCTCTGCAAGGAGTGTGAACTTTGTCGTTGCGCAAGTGCAAACTATACATGCATGTCTGTGTAGTCGTTTATTCTGGTACTCGTGTTATTCATTTCGAGAAATAAAATAAAAATTTCTCGTTTTTTTTTAATGAACATCATTATTTTTTTAATGAACATTTATTAATAATGAATTGTTATTAAAAATTCAGAATTGTATTAATCATTCCACTTGTTGAAGAGCAAACGATTTTTGATGATAATAATAGAATTAATCATGTACGAATTGAATTTTGAAGTTATTCACAAAATTCATGATATCACATTCAATCATTACGGTAAATGGGAATTGAAAATACATTGGAAAATACATGCATTGAGAATTATTGAGTAAATGATTTTTTAAATTATCAATTATCATGAATAAATAGAAGTTCGTCGTTCATTCATCATTCATTCGTATTTAATTCCCAGTTAATTATTATATGATCATTAAATCATTCAATGCAATATGATGAAATGCAGTGGATGTGAATTTTTTCTCAGTTTAATCATGTGGGCACATGCTTGAAGCTATTTATTCATCACATTTGATTACAGAATATGTCGACGAATATTCAATATTATGCCGGTCCAATTCCATTGAATTCCATCAACTACTCTGCGGGCCATCGTAAATTTTTCAGTTATTACAAAAAATTTGATCCGCCCTGTTTGCCTTTTTCTTTTCATAAAAATAATAAACTTTCATCAGAAATAATGAACTTTTTCTTTTTAGTTTTCGTTGATTTTTCGAAGGGAACGTTTTTTAAAATTAAACTTTCCATCAATCATAGCATTTTTCAATAATTCTGCCTCGGGAAATTGAACCGGAAAATCCGCTAAAACATCAATTGAAACTGCCATCAAAAATTCTATCAAAACTCATTGTTTTTCTTCAGATTAAAAAAACAACGAAAGTCCAAATTTTCCCGTATTTTTAAAAATTAGTCTCAACTATTTTTTTTTAGTTTGCGCCGTTGTTTTTCTCTTAACTCTTTTTATCCAACAGTTTGGGATTCTAAATCCACTCGGAATCGACCGGATGCAAGGCGTACTAAGGCATGTCCGTGCATCCGGCGTATCTCCAACTCCCTAAAACGTACAAAATAAATAAGTAAATAAATGAAAAGGACAAATAAGAATGGAGCAAGGAAACTAGAGTAAACCACCGAGTGCCACTCTACTGGTATTATATCCCTCGCCTCTCCTCCATCACATAAACCATTGGAAAACATCTACATATATATACGCAACGGAGCTTATCGGCTATTATTAGGTATCCGTTCCCTGTCTCACTTTCTTCCGTATATTTAGCATCAAGAAATGCCATTTCTCGAGTGATTTGTAAATTCGCACTGAATTCTTACATCACAATTTCATTTTTAAGTGACATTTTCATTTATTTTTGTCATTCTGAATTTTTTCATTGCCATTGAAGTTTATAATTCTAATTTACTATCTACGGTGGTCAAAAATGCGAGATATATATCGTCACTCTAGAATCAAAAGGGCGTAAGTGTCTTTTCTTTTATTAAAAACCTACAAGAATTGAGTCTACATTCTTTTTTTGAATAAGAATACTAACTTACGCCCTTTTATTATTCAGCAAAAAATGGCACTTGAGCCCTTTTGATTCTACGGTGACGATATAATAATATTTCAATAATAGATATATTATGGTACGTAACATCTATTTTCTCTTTACAATATTATCTCATTTTTTTTTGTTTTTTAATAATGATACTATATCGTTTAATATTTTGACGTTATAATATTTTTGTTTTGTGTTGTTTTATCGAGGTAATTTTTTCACGCATGTTTTTGTGACGTAATATTTTGACGCATAATATTCAGACATGCAACCAGGTAATTTCCTCGGTTATTCGGTAGCACGGTGCCCCATCCTTTCTTCCTTGCTGTTGAAATATTAAGAAGAAAGAAAATTGGAGGAATTATTCAAAAATACGAAAGCAGACGTTCCCATCCACATACGAAAAGCGGAAACTTGTTCCTTTATAAAATGTGTCATTTTTATTTATCCATTTACTGTTGAACTTTCTTCACATTTCCACAGGGAAATTGAAAAAAAAACAGTCGTCTCCTTCTGAAATGCATTGCATTGAACAGTTTATTTTCATCTCCGATTTTTCGATGCGATTCAATCGCGTGAGGAGAGGTGAGAAGAGCAATAATATTTCTGAACCATAATATTTTTGACAGTAATTTTTTTTCGTAATATTTTAATGAGTAATATTACATACCATGATATTTAAACGTGCTACCCGGCTCACATCGAAAATATTTTCATCGCATTCGATAAATTACCTTTCTCCCTTCTCACTCAATGGAGGCATTCCAATTTATTTCAGGTATTTGTATGCGCTTTTCGCATTTTTTAAAACGATGAAAACTCTTCATGATGGTCATTTTCACTGACATTTTGTTGACGCGCAATAAGTAGTTCACCACTCTAATTCTCATAAAATTTGACGATCCCCTCATTTTTATCGTGTGGAATGATGATTACAGTTTGTTTATCGTTCTTCGTACATGCAGCGTGAAGAATTCGACACATTCCGACTCGAGTACAATCATAAGAAGAATTATTAAAGGTGATGTAACATTTCATAATGTTATGAGAGTATGATATCGTCATCCTAGAGTCAAAAGGGCGTAAGTGGCATTTTTTAAAAATCTATAAAAATTGAATTTACTTTCATTTTTTCATAAAAATACTCACTTACGCCCTTTTATCAATCAGCAAAAAGAAATGGTGCTTACGCCCTTTTGATTCTAGGACGACACACCTCAAACCAATAAACTCAAATCTAAACTTTAGTGTTCCTATTTAGTCTTGGAAAAGATTTATGAGTAACCTGGCGTCACTATTGAATATCGTCGCATTAGAATCGAAAGGGCGTAAGTCCAATTTTTTTGCTGAGGGATAAAAGGGCGTAACTCATTATTTATATGAAGTAATCAATGTAGATTGAATTTCCGTCAATTTTTGAAAAATGGCATTTACGCCCTTTTGATTCTAGGGCGACGATATTATTTTCTTCTAAATAATATCTAATCACGAATATTGATTCAAACTGTTCGAAATCAAAGAGTTGCTATGAATATTTCGTTTTCGGGGTCATCGTAAATAAGCTCTCTCTTCCAAATGTTCTCCACGAAGTAATAATAATGCAGAAGTACATGAACATGCAAAAAGGTCAATGGTCATAAGTTCATCGAATTTTCAATATGAAATTCTCAAGTCTTTCAATTATTTCTCTCTTTCAGTTCACTGTGGAGTGTTTCTAAAAATGGAGATAATACTTCTCTCTTTCCAGCTCGCTTCTCTTTCATCACGTACTGTCCTCGAAATTACTGATACTTTGTGCACTTAAAAATGTAGGAGCTTAAATAGTAACTGGGAGAGACAAGAATTGGTAATACCGCGATGACCCAAATTGCGAAACATTCCAAATTCATCGTTCCAACGATTATCGATAAAAAATGAAAGGTAAAAGTGAGTGCTTCTTTTTTAACTGGGGAAAAAACCTTTTCAATGCATGCTCACGAGTGATACCTCGACCTCAATTCATAAAATACGTGAATCTCAGTTCCCACTGAATAATTGGAAATACTATTCTATGCACTCAACCTTAGATTGGTCATCCCATGAGCACTGTGTTGCGTTTTTCATTTTTTTTCGTGCCATAAATTAAGCCTCAGCGGCCACGGGGTAACTAATTACCCCAGGCTCAGAAAAAGTGGAATTAGAGGTCTAAAACCTTTGAAATTGATACAAGTAACGACATCTGCCGATAGTAGACAAGTGTGAGATGTGACTCCATTACATAGAAAGTTTAAAAAAATTCATGAGAAGAATAATCTTTCGAATTACGGTAATAACTTTCAAAATGATTGATTTTTTCTCCCAATCAACAACTGATTTCGGAAAATGAATATATAATTTAAACTTATTTGGTAATAAACAGTTAAAATTAAACTGTGAAAAAAGTTAGTATTAATAAATCATTGAAACATACGGATACAATGGTGTCTCTAGTTATCCAAGTCTTGTCCCTCCAAATAGATCACCATTAGCGGGTCATTATCCCGCGAACGGGCAAATGAGGCGGGACACTCCTGGGTGTAATCCCGGTAATCCGGTGGCCATTACGCTAATTTCACGGGCTACACTATACTCTATACCCCCTTAACCCTCTCAACCACCACCCAACTCTCCTCTTTCCCCTCAAATCCCACCAGTCTCCTTTAATTCTCGATCCCACCGCTCGTCTCACGCTCTCGTGTGTACATAAGAGAACCCTCACTATCTTATCACGTATGAACTCTCTAATGCTTCCTTCCTGATCCAGATAATCCATTGAAACAATAAATAGAAAATTGTTTATATATTTGTTGAATGATTAAATTCATTTAAATTATTTTAATTACTTCTTCTTAATTTTTGCTCAATTATTTATCAAATGAATTATCAATTTATGTCCATTTTATGATTATTTTTTTTTGGCAATTCAGTTTATTATATTGCATAATTATAATAAAATGGAGATAAATATTTTTTAAATAAAAAAAATTAGTTTACAGATACTTTTTCATCATAAGCTGTAATTTATATTTCTTATCCTAATGAGGCATATGCAAACGTAGCAAGGTTTGTAATTGTCTTGCGGTTACAATTTTTGTGAAATTGATAAATACGTTTGTCATGGTTTCACATTCATTTCCAGTCGGATGCTGTACCAACTGAGCTATCGGAAGTTTCAATATTTACCGTTGCATTTTGGGGTCTCCATATCTATTCACATCCGTTGTGTCTCTTCCCTGAGGCATCATTATTTGATCATTTCAAAGTTTGTTTTAATAGGAAAATTATTTAATTGAAAAAAAACAATGTACCTCTCATTGAATTTTGACATCCTCACCTATGTCATTGTCACTTCCAAGCAAACCGAGATGTCCAAAACCTCGTTAATTCCCTTTCTCAATTATTCCATGTTTCGGAGATGCCGATTAATTAGAAATAGAAAGCAGATGAAAAGAACCGAAAAGAATTGATACGAGGAATAAAGCCACCACGTACACGACTATTTGAAAAAATGCAGCTCATCTCTATTCTTTTCATCTCCTCCATTCACTTCTCCGGTTTTTCTCAGTTTTTTCATGTCGAACTCTCAAGTTTGCTCGCTACATCACAGTATCCGGGCTTTTTATCTGATGCAATTATTAATTTCTCAACAAAACTTCAACTGAATGAGTAGTTTACTTTAGCCAGATTATCAGATTTCTCTTTGAAATTGCTTATGGCATTGGGAGTTATAAAATTGATGGAAGGATTTGAAGGTTGAGAAGTAAAGTAGCAACTCAAAAGAAGTCTGCGGAACTTTTATAAATTATTTTAGGAATATTTCCTCAAACTTGTGAGCTTAAAGAAATTTATCAGGAAATTTTTTTCCCAAAAAATTGAATTACTCAGAAAAAAATAGCTTCATTCAATTTACGATGCATTTTGTGATCTCGATAGATAGCATGGAGAGTCGAAAATTATTTGAAAACAAGTGAATACCGATGTTGTTCAAAACTCCCGACATCATTGTTCAGCGATTGGTTTGCCGCGAAGAACGGGAGGGAAAGAGAGAAAAACGTGTCGAACTGAATTAAACCTCTTTGGTGTAGTGTCTTATTGAATAAGTTTCTGACCGAGTTACGATTTCAATGCCTTGGTAAGCTTGCAAAAGAACGGAAAGGATGGAGAACTAGTGAGAGAAGAGAATTCCGTTGCCTCAGGAATATTTACTTAATTAACACGCTTTTGATTTCAATTAAGAGACACAGAGAAAACTGTTCTAAACACTCGAATGAACAACTCTCGTGCTCTGCAAAATATGTTAAAGGACATCTTACCGTCCATTTTTCAACTCCATTAATTTTCATGAAAAATTATTCCACCAGATGAACCCATTTCAACGATATCGATTCACATCCTCATCAAGAACAAAGTTTCTTTCATTTTATCCTTCATCTTCCTTTCAAAAAAGAGTGTATAATGAAAGATTTCAAGGTTTGTCGTATATCATTGGAATCGGAATTAAAAATTATTTCGAATGCTGAAATTTTTATACAGTTTCATTGATTTCATTAGGGAATATATGTGTTTGAAATTTGCGTGTTATGTTTTTTTGTGAGAATATATTTAATTTCTTATGCGATAATTTTGGATTAAAATTTCCAAGGAAATTTTATATATCATCTTAATCGGAATGGAATATTCTTTCCAATGAAGAAGATTTCATACAGTTCCACGAATAAACCTCCAAAAAAAATTGTCAATGATTTTGAAAAATTCCAGCAAATGGTTCCAATTCATTAATCTTTCCTGGATCACAGACGGATCCATAATAGAAGCATTTTTCATGAAATTATTAAATTTGAATGTTAAATCCGATCGTTTCTCTAAGGCGCTCACAGAAATGCCCTCGTACAATGAAAATTACTCAAGAATTTGATTAAGTTTTTTTTAAATAGTGACAATAGATACGAATTCATTGCAATTCAATGAACACAAGATTCAGAGTTGCAATAAATTTTGAGACGAAAATTCACACATTATTGGGATGCTTTGAAACTTCACTGTTGAAGTATGATCAATTCCGTGAGGAGCATAATGTATAGAGTGACAGGGCACTCAGCCAGGGGCTATTGCATTGGACAAATGATACTACCACGTCGCTGACAACGACATTTCTCATTGGTAAATTATGGCTATCTTTATCCGACTATTTTTCTTGAGAAACATTTTGAATATCATCAATTGATGGTAAAAAAATTTTCATTGAAAATTATGAATGTCAGATATTAAGTTAAATCCTTCGGAAATTGGGTTCGTTAGAATTCCAGAAAAATTTCCGAATCAATCTCATTATGATCAAATTATTTTTACCGCACTAGTTACGTAGTGAGATGCTGGGGAAAAGGCAATTGGGAACGAAATTAAATAATCTCCATTAAATCATTGGAATTATTTTTTTGTTCCTATACATTTTTCTGAATATTCAAAACGCGATGAATGGAACTATTACAAAAATTCTACGAAATTCCATAGAGTAAATTTTTCATTTTAAAATCGATGCAAACTGATCTTGCAATCATTCCCATAATTTGGAATGAGTAGAGCTACAAAAAAGTTCATTACGAAAATTTCTCCAACACTAAGGAGCGCGAAATATTCCACAAAAACTGATTTCCGAGTGAAAATAACTAATATCGTGTTATCACGTTGCTTCTAAATTCAATTTGCATTCTTAATTCTTCTTCTTCTCCACAATGACGACTTCAATGTTTAATAAGTGCAATTAGCTACAAATTAAATTTTCTCCGTAATTGTCTGAGCCAATGACGACCACTACTACTTGTTAGTATAAGAAAGAACTTCAGTCACTTCTATCTTCTCCATTCCATTTATTTGCTTGACTTCAAGTACTTATTTTTTTGCTGTTTTTTTTTATTCTTCTTCCGATCCGAGAGAAGGAGAATAAAATAGAAGAGTTTAACGAATACACGCCCACAGGAATTTCATCAGTAAATTGTCTGGGGAACTGTGACGAAGGGCACTGTGTCATGCGGTAAGATACTTAATTCAAGTGGAATAAAAAATAAAAAAATTATGGGACGAGAAAATAAATTCTCAGGATTTTTTTCTCCCGGAAAATTTGTTTGATTAACAGAAAGTCACAGACAGAAATTAACAGAAATTTTTTTAATTAATGAAGAAGCTTTTCGAGGATTTTTATTATAGAAGCAATGCAGCAATGCGCAATCTATATCGTCGCCCTCGAGTCAAAAGGGCGTAAGTGCCATTTTTTAAAAATCTACCAAAATTGAATCTACATTAATTTTTTCATAAAAATACTAACATACGCCCTTTTATTATTCAACAAGAAAAAATGGCACTTACGCCCTTTTCATTCTAGGGCGACGATATATTGAACGGTTCGGTAAGATTGACCTTAGTTTCAATATTATTTAAAACATTTACGTTTAATTATGAGGAAGAAAAAATCACCAAACGCCCAAAATCCATGGAATTAAATGAATAAAAATTCCACCACGAAGACAATGAGATATCGTTGAACGAAAGTCACAGATGATATGTTACATAAGAGCTTTATGTGGGTTTATCGCTTAGACGTGCCACTTTAATCTACCCTCAGGTGTAATTTCGCCTTGGATACTATCCAAACGCCAACTGGCATGAAGGAAAGCTCGTGGATAACCCCACTGAATGTTTATTTGAATGAATTATTACTAGCAATGACTCATCCACGATGTTCCCTCGAATATCCTCATTATTTATTCATTTAAATAAAGAACTAATCACGATCGAAGAATTTCACGTGAGAAGGGATGCAAAGAAAAATGAGGAAATTACGAATACCATTAATTCAAAAGTTAATGATGTAAAAATAACACAGTTCACCGTATTGTTCATTTATTTTCACTGTCGTTTACTATTTCTTCCTCTTTGTTTTTCACTTGTTCCTTTTCATCCTATCTCACAGTCCCGGAGTGAAGGAGAGGGGGCTCTTTTGTTGTTTGTAACGTGAGAAAAAACATTGCTACACCCATTTTCTCCAACGTCCAGAAACGCAGTGTATACGAGACGATTACTCGCTCGTGGTATTTACTTCTTTTGTGCGCTTTTATTTTTTTCCTCACTCTCTTTCGCTCTCTTTATTTCTTTTGAAACACGTTAAATTTTACGGTCTACTTTTTTGAAGTGACTCGCTGAAGTAAAGTAGCGTAACTGCACGTTTGAAGAATGATGATAGAGAGAAAGTCGGAAAAAATTTTAATGAAAAAGGAGAAAGGTTCATCAAACTTCAGACGTGTATTGGAGTCACGATCTTGGATTTTTTGGATTCTGAATCATTCAGAGGAATATAATTGCTGAAGATAAAATAAGAATTTAGGTAAATTTATTCCGTTTTTTTGAATTCATTTTGCGACTCGTGTAGAAAAAAATATATTCTTGAAAATATGAGGGAAAAATATATTGATGATATATTTTAAAATATATGAATTATATATTTGAGAATATAAAAAAAATGAATCAAAATTTGCCGTTATCAATATATCTTATATATATAAATCGTATCGTCGCATTAGAATCGAAAGGGCGTAAGTGCAATTTTTTTTCTGAGTAATAAAAGCACGTAACTCATTATTTTTATGAAAAATTAATGTAGATTCAATTTTGCTCAATTTTTAGAATGGCCCTTACGCCCTTTTGACTCTAGGGCGACGATATATTTAACGGAATAGAAAAAAAATTATATACTTCATATATCGCTAATAATAAAAAAATTGATTAATTTTTTTAATTAATTTCTTGTGGATTCAATGAAACGAAATTTCGTCGGTTATATTAAAAAATTTGAAAGTCGAAATATTTTCGAATTCAGTTCATTTTGGGGTGACCGGAATTACCCACTGGCCAGTATTACCCCGTCCTCCGCTATATTGTGTTTTTCAATGGAAATTCACCCCGATTTACAATAAAAAAAAATAGTTACGTCATTATGTCAAAATGATGGGAACTCGTTATGTACATTATTACAAAGCTTGATGGGATGTTGATGCATTTGATAGGTCTCTGAGTAACTTCTGAGTGGTTATTCGAGCATCGATCATCCCATTCTTCATGGGGTTGAACTATCAGCTGCGGGAAACGTTTGGAAATTACAGTTAAACTCAGTTTATTATGAGGAAATAAATGAAAAATAATGAACGATTTTTACTGCAAACAATTTTTGACTATGAATGACTGTCCGTTAATTTCTCATTGACTGTCAAGTAAATTTATCTAATTCAAAAAAAAAATTAAAATTAATAAACAAAATCCAAATATTGTTGGATTTTGTTTAATATTCTGATATACACAATATTTTCTTCCCCGGCAAGCTCCATTTTTCAACATACGACCTTCTGTTTTTAACGCCTCGATATGAATATCGACTGCAACTATTATAAATTGGATTTACGATGAATTCGAAACTGCAGAGGTCACTTGACACTCAAGTATTTCCAATAAATCCGGTGTGGTTTATTGGAGATTAAACTTGCTAAAAAGATCTGCATCAACAATGAACTTAACAGATTCATTAAATTAATCGGTTCAGCATGAAATCACGTGAATAATTTCTCGGATAAAAAAATCATGAATCAATTTTTTTCATTCAATTTCATTCAAATTTTTCTTCAAAAACTTTCAATTACGAAAATTTGCAATGTAATTGGAATCGCGCAAAGTGGAATATGTTCCAATGAAAGCCTCAATATATATATGTATACTCAATGGTTTCCTATCAATATGCTGATTTTCAAGTCAACTCGCTTTGGGTTCAATCAAGAGCCTTCATTTCAATGTCTGAGATCCAATGGAATAATGATCACTTTAATATCTAAATTTCAAATAAATGCTTGTGAAAAATAAAAATCAATTCATGTTTATTCAGTTTGAAATCAATAGAAAAAAGAACGATTTTTTTATCGTTAAATTATTCATTTATTGATGCAAAAACAAATTGCATGGAGAAATTGTTTGATTGTTTACCATTTCTATTTTTTACGATGCCTTAAAAATTGATGGGGCAAAATAGTTTGGGTTATAACATTCATTAGCAACAGGTGGAATAAATAAACCGATTCAATTCGGAATATCCAGAGATCAAACATCTATAACAAAATTTATCAAAACAATAATAATAGCGGTTTATTTTGAAGTGTAATTATTCATGAATTGTTAATTAAAATTACATTTTTTTAAATTTACCTTTCAAACAGAAAAGGCGCCCCGAAAAAAATTAGGGAATGCGCAAGCGAGATTTGAATTCACAGCCTTCAAATTACCAGTCTGATGCTCTACCAATTGAGCTATTGCGAGTTCCGCTATTTTCCATCGAATTTTTGATTCTGATATACTACCACATTTCACCATCTCCCATCCTGAGGCAAATCTCATTTTAATTTTTTAATTAAATTCTACCATAGGCCACCATTACAGACAATTACCGAAATATTAATACACTCAGTACTGAGAGAATATTGCTTTCAAAATAACAGTGGCCGACGAATGTCGAGCGTATATACAACACTATTGGAGAGATAGGGATAGAGAAAGGACAAGAGGGGTGAGCGCGGTGTACTTTCTGCCAGAACCGATAGGGGGCTTGCATTATCCCGACTTGAGTTGTGGGTATGTGTGTGTGTATGTGTTAACCGCCAGATAAACTTGTCCTCTGTCAACCTCCCACCCATCCCCTTCTTCACCGTATGAACTTCTTCCATCCAGCAAAACCTTTCGCCCTCTCTGTCACTGTTGCGTATATATAACCGTACCCTTATGGCTTCTGCTGGAAACACGCGACCACAAACTTCGAAACTCATCCAAAACTCTGCCAACTGAGGTGCTGCAAAGGAAACATGTACGAGTAGTGGCCGTTTCGAGTGTCGTAAAATTTCTCATGCAATTTCCGTAATTTTTTTTCTCCTTTTTTTAGTATTCTGCGTTATTTACCTGTTTCGGAAAAATAAAAAAAATGGGAATTACTGATAGTCAAAATATATGCGGTGTAAAGAATGTAATTGACATTTTTACAGTGACTAGTGTTATTCTCATCATTTATGTATGGAACCACAGAATGGCGTAATAGTATGTAAAAGAGTGGGATTTTGTGAAGACTCTGGTAAACTGTTTTTATAATAATTATACTTTTCAAATTCACTTTTAACTAAAAAAAATAAAAGAAATAATTAATCACTTCAATACGAGAATAATCTAAATTTTTGATGGAATAAAAAAAAAATACCTCATTTTCAACACCGCGCGTCTTTCCTGGAAGAACTTCGTAAGAACATAGAGAAACATTGGTTCATACGGCCTTTTTCCAGAAGAAATGCGATATTATAATAAATAAGATACTCAACTGCTTGGCGAATTGAATATTATTATCGAAATGGTTGGAATGAGACACAACTCAATTAATAATAAGTAAAAGAATTGAAGAAATCTTTTGTTCACATAAAAAAATTAATAACTGAAGAACAGAATTCAAATTAGTAAAAATATGTTGACAAAGCCTCAATTCAAAAAAACATCCACACAGAGAAAAAAAAATTCTTGTGGTAAGAAAATGTATTGATAACGAAATTTTTCTTCATAATTTCTATATCCATATATATCGAAATTTTCTCGACCGAAGTAAATTTTCTATATCTAAGTGAATTTTCTTGTAACAAGAATTTTTTTCTCACTGCAAACTTCAATCCCAGATATCATTTTATTCTCCCCACCATCAACCAAAATTTCCAACTCAATTTCTTCCAACCTATCAACAAACTTTCCCGATAATAAAATAAAATGAATTCCAATATCGCAGCCCTTGAAATTCCAAAATCCCAAGTACCCCAAACCCACTTCAATGCAAACCATCTCTCATTCTCCTGATTTCACATCAAACATCCCAATTAAGACAACCAACCATTCAAGCCCCCCCTCCCTTCCCTGGAGGCCAAAAGACCATTCAACATCTCTAGCGACGTTACCCCAAGATAATTAAGCATTTTCGAGCTGCAATGCAGCAACTAAGCCACAATTTCCTGCTGTGTTCGGACAATAAACCTAACGTTATATAACACGCCTCTCCCCTCACCCCCCCCCTCTCTTTTCATCTGTTGAGACTATACGATGCAGAAAGTGAAGGACAGAATGGTGTATTACGTACTACAGTTTGTCCCATTAGTGTTGAACATTTATCGGAGCTCTTGGTCCACTATTTCCCATCTCCCCATTTCCCACTAACACCCAGACTCACCATTCTGCCCCTATAACGAGCAGGACCCATCTCCCCCTACTTGCCCCTCTTTTAGTGTGAGATCGCTTCTTTATTGGAATCCTGATAGATGTTGTGGTTAATGCCACAGTGACTTCCGTGATTAACGCTCGGACATACTTCCTGTCTTGTGCAGCGCGGCAGGGGGAGGGGGTAGTTAAAGAGACTGCAGGAGGAACCATTAGTGGGTTCAATAGACATCGAGAAAAGGTAACTCAAGATTTTTCTTTTACTCGGTATTGGTAGAAGAAGAATGAGGAAAAGAGAATAAATCTTAAGAAATGAATAAACTAACGTCTTTGCAAGGCAAATTGCGGGGTCTTGAGGGGGGGAGGGGTGGATCCTTTGGAAGTAAGAGTAAAGGCTCTTTGCTATTTAATTGCGCTCAAATGCCTTCGGGACAATTTCCTAATAGAATGATGATATATATAATGATGAAATCCTCTATTATTCGTCTGACTTGAAATGCAAAGATTTTGTTGAATGAAAATTCTCATTTCAATTATTTGGTGGATTTTATTGACGTGATTATTGATGAGGATACAAATGTATGAAATTTTTAAAGAGACGGAGATGAAAAAAATTGATATTGTAAATTTTTCGAGAAATTTCAGTGAAATTTTAGAATTCGAAATTTCGATTCGTTTTATGATTTTTATTTTTTAATCCCCGAATTAATAGAATAGGACCGACATTTTTTTCTTAGATGTGACTAGATTTTTTCAGCAATTCAATTTTATACTCTAGAATTTTCTTACTCTTTTCCTTCCATCGATAATTAAAAGTAAACACATCAAACATAATTTCAAATTATCAAGAATGAGAAATAATAAATAATATAAAACACCCACTAATTACAAAATTGTGGAGATTTAACGAAGCCCCTTGGGAAGAATATAGCGAACAGAATTATACTTTTACCATTCATTTCCACTTCTTTTGTGAGCACCTATCTACAAACGGAGAATTGAACCAAGTGGAAAATGAGTGAAAGAGAAATGGAGAAGGCCAAAAAAAGGAGAAAAATCCTTTAAAAAAACGTGGCGTAAATTACTCCGAAGGAAGGAAGTTCCGACGGCCGTTGAAACGATGTTACAAGGAGGCGGATCGCTGTAATTTCATTTAATGAGGTGTCAGTCACTGAGTGCCTCACCTCCGAGGCTCAAGAAAATATTTTCAGAAATTCCCCGAAAATTCACGTTGATTTTACTCCGATAAACCGCTGAGTTCCTAGAGAATATGTAAATCAATATTTCAATATCCGTAATCCTCAAGCAAAGTCGACTTGAAACTTCCCTCAGCTACTTTACCGAATGTCCATTAATGTTGAGCGCAAATTCCCATCAAAGTTCATAAATAAATAATTTTTTTCCGGGAGCGCTTCGAATAAAAGTATTTAAACATAAGAGAAAATCGATGGTGAATTCAGAGTAAAAGCGGTGCTTTTACCGGTGAATTTTTAACAATAGATCACTCGATAGAGCCTCCATACACGTGCCGACACTTTTTACGTATATACCCCATGTTTCCATGTATTCTGTGCTTTCTATCCCCTCTGTTTCTCCTCAATTGCTTTAGTTTTCAAGCGGAGAAAATTTTGTTTTCCATTTTTTTAAATTCTGTTTTCCGAGGCACTCTGTATCGACGTATTAACACCGATAGTCAAACCACTCTTGTGAATTTTTCATCGGTTTTACTCTGATACTCGTCGAGTAAATGAATTTTGTTTTCGATTGCATCGATTCTTCTTTGAATTCGGTTTTTTAAAATGCCTTCTTCCATAAATTAATGAATATTTAAATATTTTATGCAAAAACTTTTTTCATTTGTCCTATGAATAATTTATATTCAATTAGTTGAATTTTTTTTTGAGAGAAAAGAAACTTTTTGGCGTTGACAGCTGATAGAGCCGATGAATTATTGAAAATTGACTTTATTTTCAATGAGATCATTAAATCAGCCATTATTTTTCAACAAGAGGAAAACAATTTTAAAAATCATATGCAGTATCAAATGTTTCAACAATAATTAATTAATTGAAGTATATTAAAATAATTATTAATACTGAGATAATTCTTCCAGAATTTCGTGATATGTCAAAATGATCAATAATTCAAATGTCTGCTTAATTTTAATTTGTATTTCCATTTTATTTTAGATGCTATCAAATTAAATTTATTTAATTACAATATTTTTCAGCGGAAAATTTCACGCGCTTGTCAACGAAATTTCATCAATTTAATTACGATTCAGGTGATGATTAATAATTCACAAGTTCCGTACTAATTAATTACAAGAAAAACTGTTAATTGTATGAAAAAAGGGAATTCGTTATCGTCAATATAAATTGACGACAATATCGAAAATAATTCTTGCTATTCCACAAACTAGAAGTGATGGGATTTTCACCACGGAGCTGTCCCCTTCCTCTCCCAACTTCCCTTTAATTCTCCCTGCCTCACTTCAACTCGATAATCGAATTTAAACATAGCGACGACGCCAACGTCGATTATACGCTTGACTGATTCAAAATGCGCTCGGACGCTCACGTGATTATAGCAGAAATTGTTTTATCGTTTCCTTCATGTATGTGCAGTTCAAATATGTTTTTCAACAATCATTGAATTTTATACCTGCAGCTTTTCTGGATTATATTTCATCCAATTAAAAATTTAAATTATGAGGAATAATATTATGTTTTTGATATATATTTATTAAATCGAATACAAGATCATTTATAGTGTGATTAATCCATTTTTTTCCTTTTAATTTTTTCTCCATTTTGTTATTTTATTAATGATTAGTATTTTAATTTTTTATTTTCCATCAAAATCAAAATATCTCTCATCAAAATTAAAATTCAAAATTAAAATAGAATTTTAGTTCGAAATAACAATTTTTTCGATGAAACACAACTCAATCACTCGTGTTTCACTTTCTCGTCATTGGGGAAAAATGAGCGACATTATTTTAAAAAAATTGTGGACTGTGAGGAAATTATTATTTAAAATTGAACGTAAAAATATTGAAAAATTTAACAAACTTCAATCAACTTTCACAAAAATTTCCTCTTAAAAATTCATTTACTATAAAAATGTTCAAATAAAATTCGAAATTTCATATCAATCATTTCATGAAAATTCAAAGCCCTGTTGCGTTCAATCGTATTTGAAAGTTCAGATTTTTTAATAGTGTAAGTGCGCACGTACCTTCATTAATCATCTTATCAATTAATAAAATTATTATTAATTAACAGAGGGTTCTTATACGAAATTCAGATTTTAACACCCTTTTATTTCAAAATCCCGTTGAATTTTCCGCAAGTTTCAAAAGGTGGCAGAACTCTAAGAAAATTAATTACGCATTGAAATTCAGTTGATTTTTATAATTGGTTCATCGCCAACTTCAAACGAGTCGTAGAAAAAACTCATCGAAGGAAAGAGAAGAAAAAAAGTGAAAACAAAATTATTCATCTCACTTTCAACTTGCGAGTTGGAGTCTTTGAGACATGAGTGCACTATGGTTCCTCGTAATTAGAGTTTTCCTTCATTTTTTTCTCCACAACTCTCTTTTCCTTGATTTTTTTTCTTCCACCCGTTTCTATTCCATGCCAAACCCGACGTCTCTCGTCACATTTTTAATTATACCGGGGAAATACAACGAGTGGATTCCAACGGATAACGAAGCACTTCAGCAGTAAACAAAGCTTCGTCTTCGTGTTCTCACTCTTTTCCCCTTTTTCTCTGTACATAAAGCTAGGGAAAACCTGTATCGAGGTTTTTTTTTAAATTTATTTTCACTTGAACTTATTTCGGAAACACATTGAGCGTTAGTACAAACGTTTGTTCATGACGCAATAACTTCATTAGTAGGCTTGAAAATTGAGAGCGAGTGCATTAGAAATATTGCAGTGAAATTAATTTTTTTTCATAGTTAAGACGTTGAGTGGCGAAAAAATACTGTAATGAATGTGATAGTCGGTTGCTTGATGAAAGTCATATTTGACGATTTCCAAGTACTTTAGCAATATTTTTTTTTATCTCTTTGAACGGTGGTAGCTGCACATTCAAGTGATTCATTATTCGAGCCCAATCACATATGAAAATTTCTTTAAGAAATTTTTTTTTTCTATAAAAGATTGGAACCATTCTTATTCACTTATTTCCCTGACAACGAGATATTCACAGCAATTTAATATAAAAATTGAATTAATTTTGAGATAGAAAAGTGAATAAATGATTATATCAAATCCAGAAATGAAAAAGTTATGTAGCAAAAAATATTAGAATCATGTTGACACGAATTATGATAATGAATTTGACGCTAAATTGGAGCACAGAGAAACGAGTGAATTCAGGTGTAGAATAGTCAATTGAAAATTAGCATTTAAACGTTTTACAGATGAGATGATTCTTAAATTCTATCACCATTGTGGTTCTCCAAGAATCCCATCCCGTTTTTTTGCCCCATTAAAAAATTTCAGAATTAATTCCATAATTATTCACAATTTAGATATTCCCTTTATTCCAATATATGAGAATTAACATTTTCCTTCGACGTTTAAAAATTGTGATAAATTAAGAATTGAATTGACATTGAGAAATTGAAGGTGACAGTAGGAAAAGCGATAACGAATGAAGATGTGAAATTCGTGAATGGCAACATAAACGCGAACACAAGTGTTAATTCAACGGGGAAGGCACGTCCGTACTCGTTGCTTTGGGGAGAGATTGAATTTATTACCCATCGGCTCCAATACGGTAAGCTAAAGTAGCAGTAACACCTGGTGCACTTGTGTGGGGACTAACTTGTTAAAGCACAATGCCGAAGAATGACACTGTCGGGTTTACGTATTCACACGTGGGATTTAATTTAATTTTGCCTCATGACGGAAAAATTTATGAACAATTTTATTTGACAGGCTTCGTGTGATTGACGAGAATTTCCCAATAATTTTTTCATAATTGCATTCTTCTTACCGTTACGTAATTAAATTTTTCTATAGAGAGAAAAAATGTAATTAATGAGTTACGACGAAAAAATGTTGTTTCGAATCGAAATTTCGATTTTTAATTTTTGGAACTTTATTAGGAATTTTTTTTTAATTTGACGGAAATTCACTCGACTATCCAATGCAATCATTTAACATCAATTATTGTTATTATGTTAATTATTACAGATGATAATAATTAACGTGGTTGAGTGAATTGTGTTTAAATTCATAAATCAGTGAAGTTCAGAAAAAAATCTTAAAAATTAACATCGCTTGCAGTTGTTGTTCTCATAACGTTCTCCGGTTTCAGATGTGAAATTACGTTATTTAATTTTTTAAATTAAGAAAACAGCATGTGCTGGTGAGATGCATGCCAACGGACAAGAATTCAGTGAATGGCCTGAATACAAAATATCTCTACTAGATTTTACCTACAGCGAGCACTGAATTATTTGGGTCATCGTTGAAATATATGCAACGTGCAAAATGGGAAAAAATGAATTTACGATTCCCCCGTCCTCTGCCTTCCTCCATTTTCGAATTAATGTCATACCTGCTTTTTTATCAAGGTAATGAAATTTTTTGAATTTCCTTCAATTTTTACAATTTATATGAAATATTCAGTGTATTGAGAATTTTTGCCTTTCGCGGAATGATAAAATTGTTGATTTTTTTTCCTTTCGATGATATTTTTGAAAAGGGTGGAAAATTTCCGCTGAAAAATCATATCGTTGCCCTAGAATGAAAAGGGCGTAAGTTAGTATTTTTATGAAAAAATGAATGTAGATTCCATTTTTGTAGATTCTTAAAAAATAGCACTCACGCCATTTTGACAAAAATGAAAGAGTAAAAAATAAGGCTAAAGGTTATGTGTAGTGGTAGTAGAATGAAAAAGTGGTAAGTAAAGAAGAGTTTTTGGTAAAAGTAGAGGAGCTGGTAGAATGAGGAAAAGTGGTATGCCGTGAACCGGAAAGCAAAGTCAAAAAGGTCCTAGAGGAGAGAAAGAGGACATATATTGTGGTGGTGAATTCACGCTTGAAACGCAGAACAATAACTTAATGAAAGAGTAGCTTTCCATTCTCACTCTTTGCTCAATGAAGATCATAGAGAACACCTGAAAGCTACTCTATTTTTGATATGATCGAAAAGAAAATTCGATGAAAGTACAAAGGCAAGAGATAATGGAAATTGATAGAGATTTTTCGAGATAATAGTTCTCATTGAGAATCCCATTTGCCGATTTATTCTGAATGACTTACCTACTAGAAATGACCGATTCACGTATGAAGATTTTGACCACAATCTTATAGAAAAATCGTTATAGAAAATTTTTCATAAAATATTGGAACCATTCTTGATAAAAGAATTGATAAAACAGTTTTTAGTAAAACTTTGAATCGTTTTAAATTTTTTACTACCAATTCATAGTTAAATATTTATGGAAGAGTAAATGTTTCTTCGATTTTTGCTCTATTGAATTTCTGAATTGGTTTTACGATTTTCCTCTTCATATTTCTTTGTTCTATAGATATTATCTATAAAGTAGAGTTTTATAAAAAAATATGTAGATAA
>JABSMS010066957.1:0-21102 GCA_018902275.1 Aleiodes sp. PSUC_FEM 10030003
TATTAATTTTGAAAATGGAGAGTCCATTTTCAAAATTAATAATTCGCGCACAACATTCGTTCGAAAATTCATAAAATACAACGGTTAATGGACCTCTTAATGGCAGTTAGAGAAACATTTTTTCTGAAATTTTCCGGAGGAAACAGAGAAGTCTCTAATGGAAGGGGCGTGGAAAAATTTAATTCCTAAAATTTCCCTGATGATTGATGGCTTTTACAAAGAAAAAGGAGACCATTCCGCCTGAAGCATAAAGTGAAGATAGGGGTTCATTCAATGTTGAAAGAATTTTGAAAAAGACTAAATCTAAGTACAGAACTCCTTTGTTTGTCGAGTTTGCAGCATCGTAAAAGAAAAAAAAACATCAAATAACCACACAAGGAGAGAAACTGGTGAAAGAAAAATAATAGTCAATACATATTTTTTAGTTGAAAAATAAAATAAATATCTGGATCAATTCAGTATTTTTATTTCCGATTGAAGAAAAGACTACTATTTAATCCTACTTTTATTTTATGTCTTAATTCGCAAGGCATAGCAATTGTGAAGTCGCGTTCTTCCTACTTCTTGAAGACTCCCTTTTAATTCTTAAAGTATTTTTTTTCGCATATATATATATGGTCAAGTTTCAGGTAGCTCGGATCTACTCGCCTTATCGATAATAACTCTTGTATCGAGTTTAAATTACTCTGACATTTTTCATCATACTTGAACATATTTAATGCTTCGTGAGAGCAAATAAAGAACACAGTTCCCTCCTGATAATAGAATGAGGAACATTATGACCTGTTCAAACAATGCTGTTTGAATTTCAATAAATTTCCTTAGAAAAGTGCTATACACTACTCATTCTTACATTCTGACTATTTTTTCGTTCTCTTCTAAAGAAAAATACCAGGAAAAACTCACTCATACTGGGAAGGGCCTATTCACGAACACAGGCAATAAATTCTCAGATAATAGTCAACATCTTAAAATCGCGCTAGACGCTGCCTCATCTCGTTTTTTTAACACCGCAGTTAAAATTTGAATGACTCGCATTACTATGCATTATCTCTTGATAATTGGTCGATTATTTTTACGATGACATGGAAAATAAATTTTAAGTTATTCCTAAGAAATAGGAACGTGTTGAGATTTTTGGCAGTCGATAAGGTAGAGAGCGAAAAATTAGTGAAGAACAGAACATTAATTATTAGGAAGCAATTAATGGACTGCTGAATTTTCAAATTTTGGTATCAGAGATGCACTACAACACTAAATATCACAGAAAAAAAAGATATGAAATCAGCTAGAAAAAAAGGTAAAATACTTGACGTGTTTTTTCAAAAACTAGTTTTTTTCTAGCCGATAGAATGTGTGGATATGCAATTTTAATTAAAATTTCAAAAATTAAAATAGACACCAAAGTACATATTTACCAGTTTCATGTAATAAAAATGGATAGAAGGATGTGAGAATATCTGAGATAGGCTCATTCCAACGATTCCGTTGGGGATATTCATAAACACACTGGAAACTTTGAAAATTAAAACGGAACAAATATAATTTTTCTTTTTATTCTCATAAATCTATTCTAACACATGTCCCCCCATGAATCATTGAAAAGTATCTATCCCGTTTAATTCAAATTTCCATTTTATCCCACTTCTTCCTACAGAGAATACCTATAAATTTCCTTAAATTTCTTTATGAATATGGAATACCGACAGAGATACCTTAATTCCCCAAACCAGACCGAGTAGATTTTCATCTCCTGTCTGATCCCGTAGCACTTCCATTTCTCTCTGAAAATGAATAATGACCGACAGATGTATTGAAAAAACATTGTGCCCCTCGAAGCGTGAATATTCTCCCGAAATTCCTCGAAAGAAGAAAGATAAAAAAAAATATTTTCCCCCAATTCTTTAAATGAATCCCGAAAATCCCAAGAACCCTTTCTGAAAAAAAATTCCAACAAATATTTTGAATCGATTACGCAGTCTCTAACCTCGTCCAACCTAGCACATTCTCAACAGTCGTCAGTGCCGTCGAAGATTTTTCTGTCGCCCGCCAGAAATAAAAAAAATTCACGAAAATTCAGGAGAAAATGTGAAATGATAAAATAAAACCAACCTATTTCATTATTCTCCAGCAGTTCCAGGAACTTTTAAACAATACAATTCATCGGTATTTCCAATGAAATTGTGTACGTGCCATTGGCCTTATTGATTCTACGCCAATGCCCGACTCAATACCGACACCAGCTGACTCTGCATTCATATCATATAGTTTAAAACAAGAGGAAAAAATATGCCCAATAGTTTCTACCCAACAGACTCACCAGCGTACACTTCTGCGCAGTACCAAGTATCCGCCATTTTAGTCCCTTCGAGTATAACAACCGGCGACAATATGTCATCATCTTGGGTAACTTTTCCATCTTCCCCTTCTTCACAACAG
Source organism: Aleiodes sp. PSUC_FEM 10030003 (assembly GCA_018902275.1). Taxonomy (NCBI): domain Eukaryota; kingdom Metazoa; phylum Arthropoda; class Insecta; order Hymenoptera; family Braconidae; genus Aleiodes; species Aleiodes sp. PSUC_FEM 10030003. The sequence continues at coordinate 2,440 of JABSMS010066957.1, forward strand.
AGTGCGCAATAACAAGAATTATTTCGTTGCATTTGAGTGACTCGGTTGTATCTCCACAATATAGTCAGTTAGTTTACGCTTGTATGGCGCGCGGTATGTTTCGTCTCTCGTCTGTTAATTAATAGTCACATAAAACAAATCGATTTTTCCAAAGAAAAAAATATCAGGAAACAGTAATTAATTAACCGCGAAAAGTGAGGTGTGAAGTGCCGCAATTTCCGTTCACCGAAAGTGTTTAATTCGTTTTAAAACAAAACGATACGATGAGAAGGAAAAAACAGTGAAAATTATTATCGTGTAAATGGAATAAGGTGGTTGATTTTCACCTGCCACTGGGATTTATTGTTACACTAAATGAACATCCAAGTTTAATTGAAATGATTTAAAAAATAAATAATATAATCAAAGAAACTGAAAGATCAGACACGCGTAGTAGCTTGTGAGAATATGCGTGTTTCATTTGTTAAAGGGGGGGAAAAATTTTTGTGTGTGCAAAGGAAAGAGGAAGCATTAGGGGAGGATGAAAAAAGGCGCATGTGCCTCGTTTATGTGTGTGCATTAACGTATACGTTTGTGTGTATTAGTGTGGAAAACGCGAGGGCGTTCATCCGGGGGCACCACAGGATACGGCACACTCCGTATAGTAGACTCACAGTTCGATCGTGAAAAACACGTGGGGTGTAGCGTCCTTCTTAAAATTATTGTGAAAATTAAAACACTTCGTTATTGAGTGAAGTTTGAAGTGTAGCATAACGTAAGGATTGATAATACTGTGCAAAGTGCAGTGTGTGTTTTTCCTTTATTGTGAATTGAGGAAAAACAAGTGAAGAATTTTCCATTAGGTAATAAACATGATTGATCATATCGTTTTCATTTGTTTTTCATTGGATTTTTTTTCTCCGTCAGAGATGTGTTGGAATTAGCTTTGAATAACGGAGATTAATTGAGAGGTGAACATGGAATAATTATAACGCGATTGAGTAAATCCCACGAGTGTATTCCCAGAGGAAGTCGTCTTGTAAACAAGAGTGCGCCGTGAAACTACCGTATGACGTAATTCATTGAGGCATACAACGCAATACAAGACGCGAGGTTGTGAGAGAGAGTTGATTTTACCGGAGTTTTTACCCCTCCCCCTCCTAATTCGTTTTTTTCCTTACGAAACGAAAATAAACAGAGTGGTAAAAATCTCATCGAAGTTCCAAAATTAGAGTTATTTAAATCACCATGAATAATTCATGTTTACCTTTCACTCTTATTTATTCATTGCTCTTAGTGAACATCAAAAGCCTAGTAATATTCTAATAAAAATAAAACGGAAAAACCTGCGCCATGAAACGCAATAAATCACGTAAAATTTGCGACGCATCGTTTCGAAAAGGGCGGTTAGTAATTCAATATCCTGAATTTCGTTGTACGAAAAATACGCGTAGAAAGCTACGCGTCCTTTCTACCAAAAGTCTCTCGTCTCTCTCATTTTTTTCTCCCTCCACACTTGCCTCGACCCTTATATTCTTCATTCCCCTTCTCCATAAAGCCCCGCTCTGTTTCTTCATTTTTGTGCGTAGTACCTCACTTCTCATATCCGCAGTTAAAAACATATCTTCAAGTCAAAAGAGGACAAAAAGAAATCATAATAACGTTGAAAAAACAATGAATGAAAACATTGTATTATTCATAGCATGTGAATGAAAAAAAATAATGTACATACATATACATTATTTTAAAAAATTAAAGCTCATGTTCGTGCACAAGTTTTATATGTCTGTGTTTGTGTACGTTTTATTGCACGCCGGCCGTGAATCGACCGGGAGTAGAATTTCAGAGGACGCTCCAACGCGTCTGAGACGAACGTTGAAAAGGTTAGGAACCTCGTTTTTTTCTCGCCCCTCTCCTCATTTTCTCCACTCTATCCCTCTTCTTGACCGAAACTACGTGTTATTCTGCGTCATCATTCGAGTAGTTTCGTCATGTTCAATTAAAAAGAGGGAAAAACAAGTACAGCTCCACGTTTTTGAGTGAACTGAAAATAAAAAACAGTCGAGACAAAGACAGACGCACCAGCCCCTCCAGTACTCTCACCCCCCCCTCCTTTCGTCTCCTTCCTCATCTCTCCTTCGGTTTATGCGCCACGAGCCAGTCCCGTGAGGTGGACGAGAGTCGTTAGTCGAAAATAATCTGAATTCCAGCGTGTTTCTCGTACGACTACCTGCTTCCATCCAGAACACGAAACTGTGAAAACTCGAAAACGTGTATGCATGCTAGTTCTACTTATCTACCACTACCTGCCTCCCCTTACTCCTCCTACGTGTTCTCACTAGCACGTAGTATTTCCACAAAAACTACCGCGTAGTATTCCCACAAAACATTAGACCGTATCACATTTTAGTCCAAAGTTACAAGAAAATTACGGGTGGCGCTTCATAGTTGTTTTCATTGCGCATTCTTCCGTATTTTTTAATGTCTCGACTCGTAAGATATAATAAATTTTTCTTCTTTTACATCTCTTTGTTTTTTTTATGAGAGTGTTTATTCGTATTTGGGAAATAATAGTTTTTCCATTTTTCTAAGGCTGAAAATGAAAAATAAAAACGAAAAATATGTGGAGACGATGAATTTAATGTGTGATTGTTTGGATTTTTTTGATAACACTGGGATAACTCGCTCACATACTTTGCGGGACATTAAATAACTGTTATCTGGGCTGATGTTTTGTTTGCCCATCAGTTATTTAACGATTGAAATGTAAATGGTTCAACGTTTTGAATTCTTTTTTCTTCCATTTTTAAATACTAAAGTTGATGGTAAGAAAAATATTTTCACGACGCTTTTTGTTTCATTGTGCAAAAATAATAAACCATAAAACGCAGTCGTAAAACAAAATAATAATCATTTGGAATCCTCGAGCATCAATGACTTCTCAGAATTTGTCGTTAAAGTTTACGTGACGTGAGAGCAGTTTCAAAAGTTCAAAGCATTCAATAACATATGACGCATTGAATTCCTACTTTTTTTTCTTTCTAAACTCAAAAACTGTTGAGTTAAAAAATCCCTTTCGCTTGTTGTCATTGTTTCTGTTTGATCTCATTCTATTTTTCTTAATTATTTCTTCAATTTTTAGACAGAATTTCATTGGTCTTGAATTTTTGTTCTTCGTTGTCATGGCAATTGTGTTTTTATACATTTTTCCATTCAACAATTTTTCGTTCATTCTCATGAATTCGAAATTTCTGCTGAAATTCTGAAGCAGATGAATATTTCTCCAAATCCCTTGTTTTATGGCATTTTCCAGCCCAAATCTCCTGGAAAACTTAATTTTTTTAAATTCAATTTTTTGGAAAAATATAGATTGCAGATGCAGATAATTTCGACGACAAAGGGAGACGTGCGTCCGTTTCCATTACGTTGTTATTTACTGCTCGACTCAAGTTTACATGGTGAATTTCTACATTTTATGGATATTTTATCGTCTCCGTTGTATATTTTAACGCTTTGTGTTAAACGGACACACCGAAAATGTCTGCAGTAACGACCTTTCTCTATCCTCGCAATAACAACACAAGACAACGACGTGGATGGAAGGAGCTGCGCGTATTTTGTTTTCCTCTCTTTCTTTCCCCTCCACTTCTCTTCCTACGCATCAAAACGGCGTCATGCCAAAAATCGTAAACCGTAAAATCGTAAAATGTGTTCGTAGTAAAAATCATGGTGCTACACACATAACTCAACCGTCCGCTCGTACGTCTTCTGTCTCTCTCTTTTCTCGTTACCTTTTCCTGTTCATTCCTCCATTCCTTTTTTGTCCTATTCACAATTCTTTTATGTTCTATCTTCTCCACTTCCATTATTTTTCGTCGTAAACGCCAATATTATTGCTTTTCTTATGTTCATAAATTGGAGTGAGACAGAATTTTAAAAACACTCGATTGAACAGAGAGAGAAAGAAAAAGAATTAACAAATCCGTGAACTGCATAATCTGGGACGATAAAATTGGAAACTGCGTAAATCTGTCGGGCTGACGAGCTCAAATTTCTTACATTCTAGTTCAAATTCTGAATATTATGAAACTTCATACACGCACGACTTTGAGGAGAGCGAAACAGTTTCACATTTGTCTAAGAATAATTACAATTTTTGGAATTCTTTATCTCGTATTATTTTGAATTATCGGGTGGGTTCTAATTATTCATCACCAAATTATTAAAGTAAAATTTACGATATGAAACCTCATAATTCCAAAGAAACATGATTAGTGTGAATTCCCTAAGAGCACTGGGAAATTTCGAAAAAAAATCATGAGAAACTATTTTAAGAGGCAACGGAAAATTTTTTGTGTTTAATCATAACCCAGTTTCTCGATGATATTTGTTAATAACTTTTATAATACATAATTGTCAATGGATTATTATTTTCACTATTACTGAGAATTATTAATTATTTATTTAGATTGAGATTATGAGTTCGAAAATGAATCGACATGGTCTTATGACTTAAAATGGAAAATCAAATTTTAATCCTAAAATATTTAAATAACAAAATCATTAGAAAATTTCCGGTAACCTAGAATCAAATTGTGCTCGAATGATAGCTCTAATGTATAGCTACGTTCGAAAAGATTTGAAGACAATGCAACATTGCTAAAGCACTCGGATGTCCTCAACTACGAATTATTCATCAAAAAATGGCCTCACTGGTCCCGCTTCAATATCACAATATAAACAATAAAAGTCTGAGTACTCATATATAAACTCAGCAATCGCAAACTATATATAAACACAACATTCGTTCTGAGAATAATAAAAATCTTAGAGGGATTGATTTCTGTCCTGAGGAATAAAACCTACATTTACCGGAAGTGGGGTGAAAATTTGGGTTTAATAATTAAAAAATTGAACGTCATGCATGAGGTTATAAGGCTGGCAGAGAATTGTAGCACAATTACTTCATTACCGACTGAGTTGGGCAAAAAGGAATTTTACCAAATTTCCCGAGCGTCCGTATAATCCTCTATATAATTTTCAACGTTACTATTCATTTCCTTTCTTATTTCGTGGACAATAAATTCCAAACACCGTCTTAATTCCCCAATGAACTTATTCAGAAAATTTTAGGAATGTAGCATATTTCCTTGTTTTCGTCTAGAAACTGCGGGACCTCTTGAAGAAATAATTCCGATGTTCGTCACTCACTTTATCGTTTTTTTATGGTAAAAAATCTAATAGAATTGTGAAAGCAGTTATAGATTCAGAATTTATTAAGAAATCGATTCACGGAAGAACGAAAAAGCATCGCCGAATACTTAAGAGAAAATGAATTTTTTATTGATAACAAATAATAACAATTTCCGTCGGAAAATTACGGAAGTATGGAATTTCAATGATCTAGAGCACCTGTGATTTTCATCGTCTGTTTAAATATTAAAGAATAATTCTAAACAATTAGCGATTCTTTAGTACAGTCACTACGAAACTATTCGTGTTGCTCCCTTTTAAAATACAAAATTGACCTTTCAAACGTGAACAAATGATTTCTCAGAAATCAATGAACAAGAAAAGCAATTAATCCGATGAATTGATCATAATAAGATACATAATAGAAAAAATAAACAATAAATCTTGCGTAAGTACGTGTGACCTACACGTTTATTCTCCTCTCTCCACCAATTATTTGTCTTCTTTCTCTCTATTTGTCATGGGTCTGAGGGAGAAACAATTCCGTGCTCGTAGACGAGAGAAAACGACATACGTTTTTGTTATTCAGCCGTTGAAATAGACAAAAAAATAGAGAGAGGCAAAAGAAAACGAAAGAAAAGTTTGTGAGAGACAGAGAAGAAGGCCTCGATCCAATTCAGTCGATTACCCGTTTCTGTCACGTCAGATAAGACACACATACGGACACACACATGGTTGAGGGGAAGGGAGAGGAATCGGAGGGGTAAACATAAAGGGAGTGAAAGAGAGAGAGCGAGTTTTCGTTTGCCGAACTGTCGGCTCCATACCGCTGCCACTTCTTTTCCTTCCTCCCTCTTCCTTTCTCTGTCGCTCTCCTTCTTATTTCCCCACCGTTTTTCCCTTTATCTTTACGTTCCCTTGGCCTGTTCGTGCCTGTTAAAAACAGGCGCGTGGGCATGTTATTGCCTTCCGGGCAAAACCGAGGCGATTCCGATAATCGTGGGACTCTCCGTCACTCTTGCTTCGTTTTTTTCTTAATTTGTTTTTTTCGCTCAAACTAATTTTTCTCTCACTTCTTCCTTCTCTTTCTCCGAACTCCGGTACTTGCCGCTCAGTCGCATGATGATGCTGTTTCGTGTGTGACTTGACGCATTCCACGACGCACAAGCGTCTTCTATTACTCTTCCCCTCCCAGTTATTCTTCTCCCTCTCTCTTTCTTGCTGTCTGTTTTTCAACGTTTTTCCCAAATACCGATGAGACAGTTAGAAGGAAACATTAAACGCGTCGCGACACGGAGACTTCTAATTCTAATCGCTCCGATTCCCATGGCCTCGATGCACATTTCTGTACGAATGAGGGGAGATGAGGAAGACCAGCCTGCTTTATTATTACTTGCTGTATCGAAAAGTTGTCCTTGTTTATGTACTATTTTTGGGATCAACGGTTTCTATTGGATTTTTATTATTTTATAGAGATTGATTTTTTTCTTCATTTTCTTTACATGTGAATATGTGGAGTAGGGTAGGAATGTCGGAGAATTTACTCATTGCACATGTCCGGGGAAATTCGTAGATAGGAAAGTACATTCTCCGCTGTTTTATTATTTAGAAACATTGATTTCTATTGTAGCAGGCATTGTCCGGGCTCTCAATTGTTCCGCAGTGGTGCATGAAGTCATGTCAAATCATTTCCCTCATTCAAATTATCTCTATCATTCATGGAAATTAATATTAATTGGCTGAAAGGGCGAATCGTGAAATGCACACGTTTTATGGATGGAATATTGTCATGATTAATTCATGATTTTTTCACGCGCAATATGTTCTTTACTGTGGGTTTACGAGAGCTCTGTTGACATTGAAGCATTAGATATTCATCACTGACGACAAATGCTTTTTTTTTGGATTTCGTAAACGTTATTTTTAATGAAAAATGACCAATGCTTGACTTGCATAAAAAATGATGATTAAAGTGACTACAAAGTAAAATTGAAATTTCAACTACTTTCTCGGTAAAACGAAATTTGAAACTGCGCAACCATGGAGTAATTCGATGCTTAACTTCTCAAATTCAATATCTTGCAATTTTCAAATCAGTGAAGAGGTAAAACGAGTCGATTTTTTTCGCCGCTCTTCTCTCACAAATATCTCGGAAACTAATGGAGATACGCCCTTTTTGCCCTCATGCTTTTTTGTAGGGAATTTCAAGAGCTTCAAAAAAGCATGAGGGCCGAAATGACGTATCTCCATTAGTTCCCGAGATTTTTCAGAAAAACGAGAAGAGTAAAAACATCGCGTGGTTAATAGGGAAGTCACCTATCTTTTTGTAGCCACTATAGATCATGTATCTACGTCAACGCCGTTCTTTCCTATGTGTATTTCCCAATCTCAATTGCAAATTGAAAAGTGCATTTTTTCCGTGTGTCAAAAGGGCAATGACGTCATTACACTGTATTGGACTTTAGGCCGCTCCCGCCATCTATGCGTTCCGTCCCCTGAAATAAAATGATACTGGAACGTGTGCAGGGAGTGAAAAGCAGGTCTGAGAGAGATGATGTAAACAGGTACTTCTGTCTTTCTTATGAGCGAGCTCATTGGTTCGTTTAAAAAGTGGGCGTGACTGAGCAAGAGTAAGATTGTTATTAAAAAAATAGTTGTTCCTTGTACCTTAAAATACATTGGGAACCCATCACGATGATAATGAAAATCTCAATGATTTCATTGAGGGAATTAATAAACATTGAAAATAATGCTTTTCAACTGTCTCCTGAATGGGGATTATGTACCAAGGAGTATCGAATCGATTTCTGGGGAAATCTCATTTTCGACCAGATTACGACTTATCTTATTTCACCACTTCGTTACTGAATTATTCCTTACTCCATTTATTATGTATTTTTCTATGCATTTCTATGCTTGAATAAAACTCAACCATCTATTGGCCGTTGAGACATCTTTCCCATATTACCATCAAATATGACTATTCTTGAACAATAACTTTCCCAATAAAATCCGTTTATTTTCCCATCTGTTGAATTACGGAGAAAAAAGCAGTTCACCTCGTCCGATCTGACGTCACTGTCACACATTTACCCGGGAGAATGAAAAAGATGGAAACTGAGAGAAAAAGAGGAAGAATCCATTTACACTCGTGAGTAAAATCGAGTCGGAGATACGTTAGAACGATGGAGAAAGAAGCTAACATATGCCTCGAGAGCCTTGATAACTTTATCACGTTATATGTGGACAAATTTGTGTTTGTGCTGCGTGTGTACAACTCACGTTGTTCGTTATCATGAGAAATTATGAATGGGCGGATTCGTCGCTGATACGTCGCAGGAAGCGAGTAGTGTAGTAACATATTTCTTACCGATCACCGAACAGATGTCTTGATACTGCCCGAAGGTGCATCTCGGCTTAATTTAAAACGGTTTTAAAATTTTTTCATCTTACTTCTCTTTTACCAATGCCTCTGCGGCTGTTGGAGAATTTCATACCTCTTGGATAAAGAAGGGGAAAAAAACATGTACACGCAACGTTACGCAATTCGGGGGACTGTCTCGGCGACTCCACGGCACCGCTACAATTGATTCAAACCTCAAGAATGTTCGATTAATCTTATTAAATGATTTTATTGACATTCCGTCGTTGCTTCATTCTTTTTCCCGTTCTCTCACTCTCCTTTCGGTCTTTTAATTTTTGTGAACAATCTAAACAACATTTCAGTAGTCAGTGTTGAGCGGAGATGAGTCAATTTTATTTCAACAACAGTCTTCACAGATTAATAGAGTGAATACACGCACACGCCGCTCTTTATTGACAATATTTTCTGGAAATCATGGATGATTTCTTTCCAGGTTTCCAAAAAAATTGGATTTTGAAAAAATTAAGTTTTTCCATCTTCAAAGTTTTGGAAATTCCATTGGCCAGGGAAATTCATGCTGAAGAATTATATAATTAAATTAATTACGGATCAATAATTATCGAGATAATGAAAAAAGAATTAATTTAAGGTAGGATCCAGAGTACGGTCGGTAAAACAGATGCAATCAAATCATCATAACCTTACAAAACGTACGACTTTCATCGAGCTCACTGCGAGGTGCATTTGGAACGTCACGGCGGCCCACAAAGTCAAATCACAAAGTCTTCGTGAGCTCACCACGACTTTGAGTTTCTACTAGGGAAAATATTTTCGATCCTTTGTTTTCTTTCCTTTCACGTCGGAATGAAGAATTGAAAAAGTGCAGCAGCACCTTGAGGCATTTAGCGAGTGAGAGAAAAAAATACGAAGAATGCACAAGTTTGTCGGCACTTTCCCCCCTCCCATTCATTAAAGCCAACCACTGAGAGCCGTTAATGACCGGTATTGCTCCTCTTTCATGCCTGTGCCACTAATAATTGAATTTCACTCTTTCTTTTTCTTACAGAATAAAACTGCACAAGAGTTTCGTACAACTGCCATTAGCATCACCATGAAGTCCAAGAAGTTCTTCATATTCAACAAGAAACTACTTTAGCCGTTGATTGCCTTGTTAACACGACGAATGTTTTTTCATCCGTATTTCGCCGTTTTTTTTGTTCTCTTACTTCGTTTTCCCCCATAATTTACGAATGCGAAGAGAAAAAAATCACGCGATAATGAGTGAAAACCTTGCTAATGATCAATATTAAAATTGTTCTAGTGGCTTAAACTGTAATGACGATCAAATTGTGTATTAATGAACTTTATTTCACGCTCTTGTGGAAAATTGAGCGTGAATTTATTGACGCACGGACGTTTAAAGGAACACAAATTATTTTGAAGTGTGAAAATAAATGATTTAATTATAGGAAAATTTTCGAAGGCCACTGTTAATTCATGACAATTGCTGTACATTAATGTGAATTGATTAGAGAGAGGGGGAAAGTGGGGGGGAAGAGGGGAAGTTAATAAAAAATGATAATAAAAAAATTAATAAAGAGGAAAAATACGTGCGAGTGGTAGGGACTGGGTGGTAACGTCACCGGAGCCAATATTCACGACGGTAGTGCTGACGTTCGGAATAAATCAGTGAAAATAGTGTCCATGAAGCGAGAAGATGAGGACACGGAAGCTGACGGTGGTGCTGGCATTAGTGTCGATAATTATTATCGTCTCTGTGTCATTAATAACACCAAGTTTTGGTCAAAATTCAAAAATAAGTGATAAAAAAAATGCTAAAGCGTTTGGAAAATATAAGAATAAAACAGTCAAAGGAAAATACGATCCTGATTATTTGACGGATAAGAAGGATGATGATGATGGATTGGGGAATAATCGAACCATTGATGTATCCAGGTATGTAATTGCATTTGTGAATAATTTAAACAAATTTCAAAGTGGTTAATATAATTTATTTCAGTCGTGAACTTTAGAATAGAGATAATTGGATCAATGAGTGAATGATTAACATCACTTCGTAACTCATAAATCATTGATATTAGAAGCATCGAATTCCTGCTTGTGAATACATTTAAATAATTCAGTAGAGAAGTGCTTTTTTTTTACCAATTAATGAACGTATATTTTCTTCCATAAAAAGTGCTCGAAATAATGATAGCAAACGTCGAAGGAAGCTGAGTTCTTAGTAGAGAAAAGTACGGAAAATAGTACTGAAAGTAATTATTTTATTCGAAAATACTTCATTCATTGATGCAGTTAGCCTCAGGCAGTTTTATTGGCAGTTTCCTTTGGATTATCTTGGTGCGCTTCTTGCAGCTCTGCATTTTAGAAAAAAAAGTGCATGTGTTGAATTCTTTGAGACCATTGTTTTCCAATGTTTAAAAAATATTTATTTAACGTCGTAATCTTTACGCCAATCGGCCAATCATGACGGAGGTCTACAGTGTGTTTGTCAACAAAGCACATGTAAATTATTTTCACAGTGGTGCTTGTGTCAATTAGCCGAGACCGGGATTCGAAGCCAGAATACGGTGCTTTGCGATTATTTATGAATTTCTTCATGAAATACGAGTAGCCTTAACTTCCGTAATTAACTTCCGCTGTCGCTGACAGTTTTGAATTATGAAAATTGTAATAAACATCGTCGAACAATGGGTTTCGAAATTCGAACGTGCAGGACCTTCCTGCCCCACTAAAGATGTCGAGTGAGATCAGGAAAAATGAGGGAGAATTGATAAAACCAAATGAATTAGTGATTTTACGAAAGGAAAATTCTGTATTTATTTATCGTTAAAAAATAATTTCAATTTCTTCCATTACTTTTATCATTTTTTTACCGGTAAAAAATGTAACTAATAGTAACGATCTCCACAAGAAAATCACGGTAATATACAATTTCAAAGAGCTGGAATATCTGTGATTTATCTCAGATTTTTATCGTATGTTCAAATATTGAAATTTGGTTCTTGAAAATTAGGGATTCTATAGTACAGTCCATACGGAACTCTTATTGGTATGGTAAATATGTACATTGTTGCTCCGAATGAAATTATAATGCATTATATGCACTTCATGAATTTTTCCAGAATTCAATCATTGCTTTGGAAGTGGTGCCCAACCTCCTTAAGGGGTAACAGACGGTCCTGTAGCTATTGAATTTTTAATCCAATTGTTTATTAACACTCACGAAACTTTCCGAATATGTTTATTGGTCGATTAATAAGAACAGTCATTTTCTTTGAAGATCATTTTCCACTAAAATAAGAAAGAAAATAATTATTGAAGTTAGATGTTATTGATGAGGTTATATGGGCGGTAGACAATTGCAGCATAATCTCTTCATTACCAACCTAGCTGGGTAACCAGAAATTTTCCGAATTTTTTCGACTGTCCATATGATTTATGCATGCCACATTCAATTTTTTTGAAAATTTTATCAGAAGAAATGTAAAAAAATAATGTCGAAATTTTTCTACGCACAAAATTATTTTTTTCAATTAATTATTGAAATATAAGTGAAATTGGCTGTTATGAAATATCCCAGATACTGCGATAGAGTTTTTTTTTTAAACCTTCTTCAAAGAGAGTTATTTTCGAAAAACTGAAGTGTTATTGAATTATCTGGCTTTTCCACTTCATTACCGATTTGTTTAGTTAACGAAGGAACAAGATAAGTGCTCAATTTGTATCATTTTTTACCTTTGCTTTATGGAGGAAAATTTTATATTTCTCGATAACAATTCGATCAGAATCAATCGATTGAACTGAATTGTTCGGTTTGAATGGCACGTAAAAATTATTCTGCCCACAAAATTTTCTCTCACTAAAAATTGATGGATTTTTGAAATAAAGAATTATGAAACTTAACTTAAAAAAAAAAATCTAAAACTGAAATTCTGATTTTTTTTTAATCACATACGTCTACGGTATCTGCCCATGAAATTTCGTGTTATGTCCTTTTCTCATCGAATATAGGAGAAGCAGATTTTGGAGAGATTAAAAAGTGTATACATCCTACATATAATCATAAAATTAGTGCTTCCGGGTAAACTTTTCGGTAAAAAAAGCCTCACTACTTCCGTAGAAATGAACTTGAGGAACTTTTTCTAAAAATTTTAGCATAAAATGCTGCTCAAATGTACGTATGGCATGAAAATGTACTATTAATCGCCCAACCAACTTTTTCGGAAAGTTTCAGAACGCCAATATTTCCGTTTTGCTCCACAAACTGCAAAGGAAAATATTTTCCCAAAGAAGAATTACCCGAAAAACTATTTAAAAATGTTTCCAATGATTTTACAAATTTGAACTCATTTGTTCTTTTCTAATTATCATTTTCAGTTTGAATAATGGAACTACTGGAAAAATTGATGCTCACTCAATTCTAACGAATCTTTCAAATGCAACTAAGAAACCAAGTGAAATTCATCCAAAGGAACGACGTAAATTCAATTTTACAATCGCCGAGGGAATTTGTCAGGACGTCGATATACGTAATCATGTTGAGAACTTTGAACTTCTGAGGCCTTGTCGTGTGATCGAAGGATTTCTACAAATAGTCCTGCTTGACAATCAAAGTGAGGAAGATTTCAAGAACTTGAGTTTTCCAGAATTACGAGAGATAACTGGTTACCTGTTGCTTTATCGTGCCACAAATCTCAAATCAATGAGCAATTTATTTCCAAATTTGGAAGTTATACGGGGTGATTCTTTGCTGGCTGATTATGCATTCATGGTTTATGAGATGAAAAATCTACGAGAGGTAATTGAACAATTTTTAAATTATTTTTGTGAACCAAACTTCCTTATCAAATAAGAAATTCAGCGAAGTTTGATAAAATTTGAGAGATTGAATGAATTTCGTGAAAATCAAATAATTTGCATTATTAGAATTGAAAAAAATATTGGAGACATTGAAAGGGCGTAAGTGCCATTTTTTTCGCTAAATAATAAAAGGGCGTAACTTATTACTCTCCTGGAGAAATGAATTCAGGTTGAATTTTTGTAGATTTGTAAAGAAAATGGCACTTACGCCCTTTTGACTATAAGGCGACGACATAAAAAATGTCTGAAATTGGGAAAAAATGTCAAAATCTTTTTCGTAGAGAATTTCATGGTCTGAAAAAGGTTTCTTGATGAATCCCTGTAAATCCAATATTTTCCGAGATATTTTTGATATTTCTTATTATATTAATGATGATATTTCGCGCACTCTAGAATTCGCTTTTCTCTAAGTCAGATGAAACGGATTAATGAAGGAAGTAGAAAATTGACGAGAAGGTTCAAGGTGATATCGACCTGTGCTCCATTCACTCATAATTCTAATGTTATTTTACTGCCATATAATCGAGTTTCTATCTTCATGTCTCCGTGATATGTACTTCGAAGAGACGGAAAGTATCTTAACGACATTAATCCTCGAGTTAAAATAAATTATTCATACTCTATCGATGTTTCTGCAACTCTAGCATTTGCATGAAATTAAGGAAGTCTCTCCGCGCACTCGACGACAGTTGATTCCATATTTTTTGATGCTGTATCAAAGGCGATAATTACATGTTTCTGCAATTTTCTCATAATTTTTGTCCATGCACTTCATCAGATATGAACTATGAAAGATGAAACGCCCTAAATTGCGCAGGAATAACGAAATCATTGAAGAATCGCAGAATTTACCGATGATTCAGAAACTATTGGCGAAAGAAAAATTATGCAGATAGATTGAGAGATTCCAAAATCCTCTGAATTTTTTCAAAATTTCCCTCCGGAAAAATATATTTTATCAGGAAAACTACGTGACTGAAGTTACGTTAACTCCAAACGCATATTGAATTACATCCACGACTGATTGATTTTGACCCGCGTCACGTACGATCAATCCCGTTATACATGTCTTTTGACTTAATTGTCTCCAGCCTTCATCAATCTACGATTCCCACGCAGAATCAACGCGATTTGTGTCCTTCCAAACGAAAATGTCTGATGGAGACTGGTCAAATGAATAGGTCAACTGTTTTTAATTAACTGCGAGAAATTCAATTACCGTTTGCATTCCCTTCGTCTTCATTTTATTCTTCTTCTTCATCTCTCCATCTTGGGCTCTGTCTCACTATCTCTGCCGTGATTGAGACTCAATAACAAAACATGAAGGACAACATTCTTGAAGCCTTGCACAAGCTTTTTACAAAACACGTCAGTATTGAAGCAGTGGAACGAGATAACTCAATTACATTCGAGTTCTTGTTTTTTTAATATCTTGAGATCTAATAGAGATAGAAGAATTTTTGTAGGAATTTTTCTCGTGGCTCTAGTTTTTCTCGAGAAAAAGCCTCTACAATAAAAAAATCTTATCTCACTTAGATCAGAGATAAATAGATGGAAAACACATTTTTTAGAAATCATGCGCGATATCTTTATTTCCTTCTAGAAAATCATATTTTGTAAAAATGAAGTGTTTGGATTTTAAGATTTTCGAAAATCAGAATTTTCAAAACGTATTGTTTTTTGGCGAGAACTGTGTTATATCGTCGCCGTAGAATCAAAAGGGCGTAAGTTCCATTTTTTCTTGCTGAATAATAAAAGGGCGTATGTTAGTACTCTTATGAAAAAATGAATGTAGATTCAATTTTTGGAGATTTTTAAAAAATGGCACTTACGCCCTTTTGACATTCACAGAAGCCAGCGAAATCGTCAAATTGTATTAAGGTAGCAAACCAGCGAACTCGAGTATAGTTAATACCTTATTTGTTTGATGCTGTAGAAAAAATGCTATTTTTTTACATTTTTCTGAATTTTTCCTTAATTTTTGTCCGTTTATACAATTTGCACGGATCTTCATTGCAATTTAACACAATAATCTTGAGGTGTTGTACATTCATAAAAAATCCCCCCCCCCCGCCAACAAAATTTTTTTCTTCCATAAATTTCATACCGGAACTTCAAAATTATCAATCGCTATTATGTCTCTACACTGGCGATATCAATTAACTTTCTACACAATTTAACATTTAATACATTTCCGTATGAAGTTCAGCAAGAAATTAATTTCAATTTTTTTTCACAGATTGGTTTATCTAAATTAACAGAAATATCGCGAGGTGCTGTGAGAATTGAGAAGAATCCAGCTCTTTGTTATGCAAAAACCATTGACTGGGACAAGATTGTTGTTGCTGGAGAGAATTTCATCAAGGAGAACGGAGGAAACAACGTGTGTCCAGGTAATAAAATAATAGATCGCACAGTAAATAAGGAAATTAATCATTTTGAAGAAGAAAGTGGAAATTCTCCTTCAGCAACGAAAAAATTGATTTTTTCTAAACAACTACATATCCTTAACGAATGAAGTGAACAATTTCACTAGAAACTTCAAGGTGATATCACGCTGCTCCCTTCACTGAAGTTTCGAGTTTCATTTCTTCAATAAAATCCAGTTTCTATCTCCATGTCTTCGCGGTGCATGCTTTAAAAAAATTAAAAAAATATCTTGAAGCTCTAACAAATTGTACGATAAATAACAAAATTAATCACATAACTCATCGAGAATTGCGGTAAAAAGAGAAAGTACGAACTTCACTACGGTATCTCGAGTATTTCATTCAATAAAATTTCTGTGAGTTCATTTCACCGATCAAATCAGATGATCTATCGTCGTGAAAAGGCGGGAACTAAGAGGATTAGTGTGAAGTAAAACATGAAGAATTCAAAAAGAAACGGATTAACGAAGAAAGTAAAAAATTAACATGGGAAACTTCAAGGTGATTACACTTTGCTCCATTCACTGAAGTTTCGAGTTTTATTCGTTCAATAAAATCAAGTTTCTATCACCATGTATTCGCGGTCTACATCGAAAAGAAAAGAAGTATCTTGAAGCCATTAATTTTAATAAATTTTTTTCCACTCCATTTACCCTGTCTTTGCAATTTCACCATTTGCATAAAATTAAGATTATAACTTGTCACGAATCGAAAAAAAAAGAAACATTCAAAAGTCAAATCTCAAGATCAAAAATATAATAACCTGAATCTTTGATTTCATTTAGTACAGTTCCTCCTTCGCCGATTAAATTATTTTACTGCACTTCGTGTGAAACTCAAGTATACATACGTATTTCACAATTTCTTATTTATTCATACTGATATTTATTTATGACGCGAGGTGCAAAAATTTATCGCAATTATTTGCATTTAAATATCACGCCAACTAAGTAGTTTCGAGAATGCCAACGAAAAATCAGGGATTATTTATTCATTAGATTTTCTCAGTTGGAAATTGCGGAAAAAATAATATAAAATCATTAATGAATTCTTATCATAAACGTGATAAATTAAGGGATTAGTAGAGCACATGTACTAAAATATTCAACTAGTTCCTGCTGCGTTACCGTTCCAGAGATAACCAGAAGCACTTGTAAGAATAAAACTGTCTTGAAGTGTAAATTAACAAATCCGGTTTGTCTGAAAATGTCATTGGAAAATGGCAATCGCTCCAAAAAGTAGTTTTTTTTTCAATGAAGGTATTATCCAGGACTCAGCTTTCTCCACTAATCTGCCATTATCTCAAGTAGATCCTGAAAATGATTTTTTTTTACATTTTTCTGATTTTTTCAGAATTTTTTGTCACATTATTTATGAGATATTGAGGTAGTTGCTTCGCAATTGACAAATTTCGAGACTTGCTTGAAAATTAGACTGTCAATAATTCAGGAGTGAAGCGGAAGAAACAGGTTAAGTATTTACCGCAATTCTATATGACTTAACCTGTTATTCCGCTTCACTCCTGGATTAACTGTCTAATGCGTTCAATATTAAAATTTGAAGAAAATGGTCCACAGCGAACATGGGATAATTGCAATTACAGATGACTTTTCTTGTACAGGCAGCGTGGAAAGATGACACATTTCAACTTTTCTCACATTAAGGTGTTTCTGTCGGTATTTCAAATCTGCAGAGAAAATGATGAAAATTCAACGTTCATTTCTATAATTATAAAAAAAAGCAACTACGCCTCTCTTTTTTTTCATGAATTGAAGCAATTGATGGATAATTATTGGTGAAATATGGAAAATCCGCACTTTTTTCCCTACTATGAACCGAACTCTTGTACAATACTTCAATTTCTTCGTTTTGTGAAATTACAGGGTGCTCTGGATGCCCAGATGGACACTGCTGGTCAGCCAAAGATTGCCAGAGAACAGAAAAACCAAAGTGCGATCCTCAGTGTCTTGCCGATTGCTATGGGAGCACCGCACGGGATTGTTATGTCTGTAAAAATTATCGGCACAATAACACATGCGTAGCGAAGTGTCCATCTCATTTGTAAGTAATTATCTCCATTAATTCCCGAAATATTTCAGAAAAACCATTGACAAAAAAAATCGACTTACCCTGTTTTACCTCTTTTTTTTACTGATAAATTAATAGTTTTTTTACTGAGTTCTGTTCTTTTTTAAATACAAATATGCTCAGTCGATGAATGTAATGCGTGCGGATTTTATCTTTGAATTGGATCGAGTTGAGTGGAATTCATTCTCTCGAAGTTATTGAACTCAAGAAACCATCAAATGCTCTGAGAATCTCCGATTCTTCTGCATGATGCCGATATATTTTCTGGTTTATCAATAAATTCGCAAATTTATTCGGATCAATAAACATAAAATAATCGTAAAAACCGCCTATTTCTCCTGATCCTAATTTATTTCTTTTCTTCAGAAATTTTTCAGTGTAAAATTATCTGAATTCACTAACGTTCAATGTTCTAATAATTTACATATTTATTATGCAATTATCGTTTTTTTAATAGATTGACAATTTATATTCGATCCAAGAAGTGTTTGATAATGGAAAAGAATTCAATTTTTGGCAAACACCAATCGATAATTTAATCGCAGAATTATCCCTAAAAAATTATGTAGCCATTATAATATCTTCTCTAATAATAAGATAAAAATAGATGATTCCCAAAGACATACCTTACTGCATATGGGTTCTTGAGATTTGTTTTTGAAGAAAAAACCGTCCTCAGACATAGGGTGTCGCGATGAAATTCGCCTCTCACCGATACACTGGGTA
>JABSMS010067068.1:0-21081 GCA_018902275.1 Aleiodes sp. PSUC_FEM 10030003
AAAATTAATTTTTTTGATATTTTAGAAAATTCGTGTTTTCTGGTCAAGATTTAAAGGGGTCCTTTAAATCTTATTTGGATTTTCCAGATAATCTATGAAGACTCATCTTAAAGAGGGATTGACATTTTATTTTTTAGCACTCCACTTCTCTTTTCAATAAAAATATTTGTTTCCAGGAATTCAAAGGAAAACTTACATTCGCTGGAAGTGGCAGTAGCAAATTGATCGTTTCCTTCACCTAATTCCAATGAAGTATTAATAATATCCTTAGCAATACATTCAGCCTCTGCTCTCAGCTGTTCAAAATCTCCTCCAGCATTAATTGGTATTTCATCATTAGCATCAGAGAACTTATGTCCACTTCCAATAATTGGAATCAAACTAGGATCCTCGTTGTTGGCAAAATTTTCTTTATTTTTTAAAAAAATATCATTCAATCCAGTGCTCTGTCGCTTTGGTGTAAAGTCTAGATAATCATCAGGTGTTGGTACATTAATATTATAAGGCTGAGGATGTGCCTGAATGCTCTGTCTCTGTGGCTCGAAAGCTTTGTACTGTTCGGCCTCGAGTGAGTCTGTTGAATCGGAAATATCCTGGAATGTGATAGTTCTGTCTAATTCTTCAGTTTCTAAATTCACTTCTTGATCTTTACAATCTGGAGATTTTTCCACTTGTTGGATATCTGAAGTAGCAATGCTATTTAGTTCCACAGCCTGGAAACACAATTCTTCATTTCTCACATTATGTTCATCCCTTAAAGCTTCTGCGTCCACATTGACATTTTGTAAAATTTCCTCTGTTTGAATATCAGAAATTGTCTTCTCTTGTCCAGACTTTTCAAACGCTGTCTGTTCCTCTACAAAAGTCGGCTCACTTATTGTAGAAACACAATGACCAGATATATCAGGGAATGCGAAAATTTCGTCAGTAACTGATGGTTTATTTTTGCTTGAAAATTCATCGGTCTCCACGCAAGGCTCAGGTGGAATATTTTTCTGATTTTCAAATTTTTTTGGTGGGAATGGTTCTTTGAATTCACTTTCTATTTCCGAAGTGATGTTCGGCACTGTTGGTAATGATGGAAGGCCGATATCGAATGTTTCATCAAAGTTACTATCTTTCTGAATCTTTAAATTATCACTCGCTGTTATAAAAGTTGCATTGCACTTTTCTTCAATTATTTGTGCATCCGTATTAATTGGAGATGTATGGAGGAGAGATTCAGAGGCTGTTAGATATTCTGGTGATATGACTTTCTCATTAGGAACAATGATAGTCACACTTGGACAAATTTCTGATATTTCATTTGTGACCAGTGGACCACTCAACTGCTGACTTATTCTTTCTGAGATGACCGTTGTTCCATTGAGGTCAACCGAAATTGGCTGAGTTACATTGTTTGGTAATTCGATCGTCTGATCTTGAATTGGTTCATCTGATGCCGACGTGAATGATGCATCCGCCAGTGATTGATCAACAGATAGTGTATCATCTAACCGTATTCTAGAACAGGCTGATATGAGATCATCCAAACCAGATGCTTCAAGATTTGTGTATGATGTCTCTGATGGGCTGGTTGCAACTGTTGAGTTACTTTTTGTGCTTAGAGTACTGGCTAAACTTTGAAAGCTACTTGCTGATGAGATACTAGGTGTTTCTGATGATTGCGACTGGGATATCGGTGTATCAATAAATTCCCGTGCGAATTTAACCTTGACCTCGTGATCTGGTGACTTCACACTATCGGCACCAGTCTGAAAATTCGAAAGTTGAATTAATAAACTTTTACCGCCGCTCACTTCATTTTGTATAAAAATTGATCGAACGCAATTATCGGATAGCTCTCAATCAATCATGAGTGAGAATACATACCGAGAAATTTCCTATTGGAGATAAAGAAAATGAAAGATTTGTGAAATTTGGGAAATGTCATTCGAAACCAGAGTAATTTCCTGTGCAAAATGGCCTATACTTAATCTAGTTCTAATCATTTTCAAAATAATAAAAAAATTAAGTAGTCGATTCTCCTTATGGGCACTACCAGGCTGTGAGGCAATTCAAATTATCGTTCCATTACCATATAATCGATTACCAGTGTCATACGGCACGAAACTCTGGGTGAGGAGTAGTGAATATGGATTTCATTCAAAGTGTCAATATAAATATAAAAAAATACCAGTGGTTCTGGTGAATTTGAAGCTGAGGAATGTGGAGAACGTCGATGTAACAAGCGATTGATATACTCCATAATTCACTAATGAAAAGAGAGAGAAAAAAAATCCAACAAAAATGCAAAAATGAGAACAAGGTAAATAAGACTGCAAATTCTTTGACACTGTTGCCTGAACGAAAAACGACGAAGAACTGGTTTATTTTCGTCGCAGAATGAAAACTATCAGCTAACGCATTGAAACATCGTTTTGAAGTTCTCACATTACGCAATCATTCTGCAGACCATGAGCTGATGTCTAATTATAAAAATTTCCGACTTTAATACATTTGATCAAATAAATACTTATTTAGTTTCACATATAACGCCGGATGAATGGTAACGCTACTTGGCTACATTATTACTATCATTTGTATCGATTGAAGATTTGAACTGTTGAAGTCAATAATTATTTTAATAAGATTTATGAAAATGTATACTGTACATAAGAAGAGTGATTAAAAAATTTGTATCCGGTGGTTTAGCGCTATGGATATATTTAATGATTCACACGCGGTAGCCTCGGGTTCGATTCCCGTTCGTGACATTGGTGATATCCAACCAGGTCAAAAGGTCTTCATCAGTCGTAAAATCCATGCTAATGAAGATGTCGAAAAAATGGCATTAAATAATATATAGATAAAAAATGGCTATTCCATTCAGGCAAAAATTATTGGCTCACTTTCACTCAGGCAACTCATGATTTTTCTAATGAACACTGCATCTGTTATCTTTTCAAAAAAATTTCAGTCTTTAACTCGATAGGCTCGAATTTTTGCGGTGAGCTTTCGCTTTATAATTTTCATACCATACTCGTTAGGTGTCCAAAACGTCCTTAATGTGTTTGTGGCTGTACAGTCTCGGCTAAAAGTGAATGTTGAGTTTAAACAAATAGATAATGGCATTGCATATGATATGATAGTCTTTCCTGTTAATACTTAAGCAATACATTTCCGAATGAAAGCTTATTCATGCAAGCTATCCCAACAAATTTCATTAGATAGTTTATCGATAAACATAGACACAAGCACAGAATTATTTACCCATAGACAAAAAAGTTACGTACATGAAGAATTAAGCTTATGAATTGGAAATGTTTGTGACATTTCAACTAATTCATGAGTTGCCCAGGAATTTCATGAAACATTCTTGTTTTATCCACAGAAAATAAATTTCTGTATAAATTGTTCTTAGTGAATTTGGGAAAATACTGCCATGAACTACTCTAAGCTATCATTAATACAATAATAAATAGATTTGGGTTACTAATATTTTCCATCAGATTAAAATGGCAAAATATAAAAATCGTAATACTATTAATCCTGATTGCAACGTAAAATCGACTTGAATTATAAATCGGCAGGTTGTGCGATTATCATATTTAACTTTCGATATACCATTTCGAAATCTGAATTCAATATTCCGATGTCGATAATGCTTGATCCATGATCATCAACTCGACATAAAATTTAATTTCTACGAATAGTCACAATAACGGAACAAACATCAATAAAAACAATGCAGTTGAATCGTTACAAGACTAGGTAATATCACGCACTGATACGTTATGTCAGAACTCGCGCGTAAATAACACCACGTGGAGACAGGTGATGGTTTTTATTTAAGTCCCCGTTATAAGAAGAAATCACCAATATCTTATAAATAAGATTCCCCGATGGCTCCTATTTTCAAATTGATTCACTTTTGTTCATTCATTTTTGAGAAAGCTTTCGTGTTAAACTACATATGTTCCATATATATTCTTCACGGAAGTACATCCGTCCAGAAGGCCCCCAGTATGCATCCATTGGCTCAAATATTTCTAAAATTGCGCAATAAAATCCTAACAAACTAAACTATAAGTTAAATAACATGAATCCATCGTGCAACTTCAGAAAAATGATGTTGAATTGAACTACAAAGAAAAAAGAAGTACTAGTGGCAAATGAATTAATTTACAGGGCAGTATTAATTATGTGGGACGTAATTTATTCTGTAAATATCCAACTAGATTGGTAGTGTTGCATTTAATGACAAGGACAAAGAAATCTTGGCCATAAGAATCTTTATAAGGAGGCGTCCGTGACAGCGACAGTGTGACTCATTTCCAGCTGTAAAGAAGCCCTGCCCAATTACTGAAGGTGGACCAATTTCATTCGTTTCTCTTACTATTGTTTTATTGTTTTTTTTCTCGTTCTCTAAGAATGATTCTGAGAACGAAAAATTTAGTATCACGCTAATAGTAAAACAATTGAAAACTGAAAAACACTTCCACGAGGAAGTGGAAAGTCAAGATTCTAATATTAGACAGAGTCGATCGTTTCTTTGGACGTACACAATTACATGCTGCAATATATACACATGGAATTTCTCACGTACACTCACACATCAAAATTGGTATGTGAAGGCATCCAGCACTGCTCGTCTATCTTTTCAATGTTCCAAAAGATATGAAAAAACACTTTGAAAAAAAAGGTAAGAAATAAGGATAAATTAGTTGAGTTTTTTCAATTATTGTTTCGAATCATTGCCGTGAAAGTTAAGTAAGTTAGTATATTTTTCACTGATAAAATTGTTCATGATGGACTAAAACACACTTGCCGCAACGCGCACGATACTATTCCGAAGTTTATAACAGCGCGCACGCTCTCTGAAACACAGACGTACCATATACCAAAACCATGTACACTTTGGAATCTAACGGAGGTATAACCAAGTATGGTAGCATTAGCCTGTGGTAGTGTGTGCGAGAGATTGATAGTGGAAGGTTTTTTGTTTTTTTTATTTCTCCACCAAACATTGAGTTGCAACCTAGTGGCGTCATCTCCAGGACGCCTGTTGATGTTGGAATCAATATCTCGAATTTTTTTATGATAATGAGAACTGCCGTCATACCGACCTTTGTTGCAAAAAAAATGTTAGAATTTCTGCCTACTTGTTCGAACAAAATTTTGGATTTTCTTGGTCTGAGGCTTAAGTTTATAGGATCAATCTATTAAAATCGATTCATTTGGAAAATATTCAATTTTCGGGAAAATAATGAAGTAAAAAGAGATAAATCTAATGATATTATGTAGATTTTTTAGGAGATTTTCTGGAACGATTAGGAGCAGAGAAATCTATTAGGATACTTTTTAGTGAACCACCGAATTTTATTGAAAAAGAATCCCTGAAAAAATTGCGATGAATTCACTTGGTTTAAGGATATCGTTTTTGTTTTTGAAAAAATAATGAGCATTCTATATGTTCAATTACTGATGATTTTTCTCTTCCAATCAGTGATTTCAATTCCATAATTCCTTGAGATGTTTCGATTAATTTTCCTCTCATTGACAAAATCAGTCAATTTTCTTTGGCTATCAGTTTATTGGAAATATCCTCAACTTCTTTAAAATAAAGAAGGATTCATAATGACTATTTCCATAACTCTGAAACTTTCCGCTACAAAGAAAGTTCCTACCTACATCTCTTTATCTCCTTTAGATTGTTGAATATTTCATCGAATATCTCAATGTGGATTCAGCGTGCTACTTTTCTCCACGTTACAACCGAATTAATCTTCTGCCGGAAAAAGTACAGTTCTGATAAATAGATAGACATTCATTAAAAAGCCTCCATCAATGAAATTATATCGTCGTTCTAGAATGAAAAGGGCGTAATAAAATAAGAAACATGTACCATTTACACCCTTCCCACGCTAGAACGATGGTATTTTGGAATTTTAGGATTCAACAATAGCTTTCCAAATTAGATAGAAATAGTTATTGCAATGAAATTTTTATTGAGAAAATCATGTTGATAATAAAGAAACCTAGCAGTGAAATCATAGCTTTGGAATCCGGAAAGTTCTAAGCGTCTGTTGGTGTGTAAAACGCGGGAATAATGATGCGTGTGTCGATTGATGACGTCTCTAAGTAATCCTTTTTTTTCATAGTATAAGTGTAACAATGTATCAAGTAATATGCTCTAAATAAACAGTTACTTTCATGCAATTAAAACAAGCAATCTTAATTATTTTATCAACAAGTCAGTAACTAAACAGGAGGATAAATCCATTTCTCCTTTGACACGATTCGTGACTAAATTAATGATGCACGATCAATTAAAAATTATTTTTGATGAAAACACTAATCCATTCAATTCCAATGATCATTGAACTTGGGTTTGATCAACTCAAGCATTATGACCTTCCTATTGACAAACAATTTGAAAAAAAAGGAATTCAGACTGCCAATGGATTGTTTGGTTCTTGGCTGAAGGTCAATAGCCTCCCTGCAGTGTTGATGCCGATAGTTCGAAGTGGTTCGTTGTGAAACGAAAACGAAAAAAAAGGCAAATCAAAAAACATGAATGTATTTTTACAGTGCTCCAAGAGGATAGTCTCGAGATTTTATTTATAGAAATACATATGCAAGAGAATAAAAGACTGGCAGACACTAACTTAAAGGCATAAAGGGACCTGAGAAATGAGTGGGGGAGGACCAAATGGCAAAGTCAGAACTGTCGAAAAAGGTATTGTGCGGAGGGAGGAGGGTAAGGAGGAAAATACCAAACACATGATGACACGTCTAGACAAGTTTAGCAAACAAGGACTGCGAGAGTGGAAAAATGTTGAAACACTTTAATAGAAGACTAAAGAATTTTTTTATTCTTCAAAGACGAATTACCTTTTTCCCTGGAGCTGCAGTTGGCGGAGAATTTTGTAAATTTGCTGTTATTTCTCTCAAAATCACTCTCGTACCTTCTCTAACTGCAACCGGGCTCTTACTCAGTCTCGTTGGACTCGACATTTTTTTGTCTCAAATAGACAAAAAAAAATACTTTCTTCCCAATATCCAAATAGTTCCACTCCCAACACAAAATAATACAAATTTGGAGTAACACAAATGTACAATGAATTCCACTTCCACTCACTACGCTTTTTTTGTTTTATAAAGTGAATTTGATGGCACAAAAATTCACGATGCTTCGAACACGCAATTTTCTCCAACGGCTTTCTGCGTTTTGCCCGTTTGACACAAGTTGAATGGAAAACAAATGAACCAATCAGGGATGAGCACAAGATTTCGAGTGTTCCAAAAAGTGGCGCTGTGTGTCAAATTCTTTCAGTTGGTAACATAGAAAATAGGCGGGAGAGATTCGGATTTTTTCCATTGTGCACCGTTATAACCAGTTTTGCAATGCTCCACACAATAATTGAAGAATCATGAATGAAAAGTTCCATTAAAATAAGTCTTTTTGAAATAATTTCTATATTAAAAGAATGAATAAAATTATGGAAAAACGATTCAGCTGTATTTTGTAAATCTTTATTGTCAATTGCTTGTTACAAATTTTCAGTATAAATCCTAATTTGTCCATTTTCTCCATTGGTAAATTTTCTTTCTTCTACTTAATTGGATGGTAATTTTTAACTATTTTTGTTTAATGGATAATCACTCTCAGCAGTTCAATAACACACGCATCAAAGTCAATATTTATATCCCCTAGTTTTCATTCTCACATTTACGATGAAAAAAATCAGCAATTATTTACACGCCTTTGAAAAATTACTCGAGCCTGTAACAATATTCGCCGATTTTTCGTGCTTATTTCATCTCTTTCTACAAAAATATTGGTTAAATTTAAGTAATGAATATTTTTTAATATAAAAGAATACTATTTACAACGTTCATTCTTTATCTATTACATTTAAAAAACTAGAAAGAGCACTTTTATTATTCTAAAGCGCTGAGTTATTACTTTTTCATCTTTTTCATAATCATTTAATAATTTTTACGTTGTGAAGCGAAGTCTGGAGGAATGAAGTCTCTCACGGTTGGGTTGATCACAGAATGGTGGAATTTTTTAATTTATATTTTCTCATTTTTTTTGTCACCAACTATAAAATTAGTTTGCGATGAAAAAAAAAATAATTTGACAAAACATCATTGTGATGCGGCTGTAAAAATATTCCATAATTTATTTTACTTCGAAAAATAAGGATATTGCTAAATTCTTAATCCAGAAATTATTAACTTAGATTTGTGAATCACGAAAATATTGAGTTCGTCGAGGAAAAACTTCATAATATCATACGATAGTTTCTTTATTCGAAGGTTCTTTTCAATTATAAAACTTTCCTGTTGAACTATTTTGTTTAAACATATAATGCTTCATCTGTTCTTTAAATATGTTCTCTCCTTATTTTTGTATTACTTTTTAACCTTCAACTAACGCATCAAAAATTAATTCCACGTTCTAGTCTATGAATCATCTTCTAAGCCATTGCCTCAAGCAATAATTAATCCTTCCATACAAATAGAAACAAATTATGGACTTGGATGGGAACATTACAATCAAAAAATAAACACCCCAACTATTCAGCACTAGACAATCCAGAAATATTATGTATATCACTGTTAAGAGTCTCTCAAAGTCTCGATGCCTCGAGTCATAAGCATGGAAATATTTCCTCATTATTTCTAATGATAAAACCAATAATCAGCCATGAGTAAAAGAGCCATCGTAAGAAAACTTTTTTGATAAGGCACTAGATAAAAAAAGGGCAGTGAAGAAGAGAAAAAAACAAAAAAACTTTTAAAAATATAGTTCACAGTTTAAGATATGATTACGTGTATGGTTCGAGTTGAAGAGGTAATCTGGGTGGTGTTGGTGAATTCTTTTGACTGCTAGAGGGTGGAGTCAGGATGCCACTTTGATCGGGACTCTCAGTATCGAGGCTTGTGGTATCCAACGAGTCCAGATGATTCAATTCTGTGTTTTTGTGCCTCTGCTGAGCTTTTTCGAGCATTGTGAGGTCAACAACATGTGTTTGAATTCTATGAGACTCGTCTAAAACAATATTTGGTACTGTCGCTCTCAAACCAGAGCCTGAATTCGATTCAACTGGTGGTGCACCTGATCTAAGAAGTATTTGAGAATCATCCTCAGCAACTGTGTGTGCAAAAGCGCTCAGCCACTTAGCACATGGTGCCAATTGTTCCCAAGAGAGCCTCGATACCCTCAATGCACATTCACGTCCTTGTGTATGATAAACAGCCGCTGCTGCCATGTGTGAGTATGGAAATTTCAAACTACCCTCATCCAATGTTGCTAAGTCCAAAAGTTGAGATGCTTGAGAATACTGGAGACCACTGTACTGTGGATAAATGAAGGCGTGTGGACGTGACCAATCACCTGACTCGACCTGCATATATACGTTTAGCCATCCCGGTGGTGTAACTGGTGATAAATTCCAGCCCAGGCCTTTTAAGACAACGAGTTCCTTTCCAAGAATCTCTTCCTCTGTGCATGCACCATCAGTCACGTAGGCAAATTCAGCAATTTTCGGGGGATAAATTTCTTCGACCTGAAAAATCATTTAAAAATTTTTTTATTTATATTTCATGTCCATATATTTTTTTCACCATCAAGTTTATTTTCAGGGGAGGTTAATTGATAGCAAAATCAATTGAGAAATTAGACAAATATTTTTTTCAATTCTTGAAATTATTTTTCAATGTTACAAAAAATGTAAAATTGAAACAGCTCAAAATCTGGATTTGTTTTTTTTAGATCGGGATTTTCTTTCTTTAAATCTAAATTCCGTCTTTCCCCCAATCAGTGAGAAATAAATAATGAAAAAGTAAATGCACTAAAAAGACTCTAAAAAAAAAAATTAAAATTAGCTCTCACCTTAGCAGCAATGAATAAACATGTGATGCCAATGAGTTGAAGTTGATTTTTCGGTACATTGGAGTGTGTAGATAGATATCTGTCAATGTAATCCATGGCAAGATAATAAGTTTCCCTGTGCAGTTTGTAAACCTCGCAGACTTCAATGAGCCAATCTAGCAGAATAGCACGCATACGTGGCTGAAGGGTTGGATGCCTTTGAAACATCTGTGGATCTCTCTGTGTCAAAGTTTTTTGATCACCAAGACACATCATTGACCATACTTGCTGTCCATCAGCCCATGGAAATGATGGCAATGGACTTGGTTTTCCAGCGGTACTGGAAGATGCTGATGGAGTAAGGAAGCATGTTGCTGTTCTCAATTCAGACCAGGTGGCTGGCTCACGCTCTTTGAGGGGTGAGGTCGAATGATTTTGTGGCGTTTTAGGGGTTTCTGTGATACGTGTTCCATGGCAGTGTGAAACTGTTGGTATTTTTGTTGGTGGATAAATATTTTCGGTATCCTCAGATGGTTCAGTACTTTTACGTTTACGTTTCAATGATTGAGGCTTCATTCCTTGATGCGTGTAGGTGTGTTTTTCCTGCAAACTACATTCAAAAATACGAAAAACATGAGAACCTACAAATCAATAAAATTTACAAATATAGGAATCAATTCTGAAATTTTATTTGCGTATCCCAGAAATGAACATGTTTAGAATAACATATATTCACATCTATTGTGTATAAAATTTGAGTTTCCGTGAAAAATGTATTTTCTTAAATGTCCTCAAACTCGATAATTCCAGATATTTTCGGAACTATAGAAATTTCATCTTCAGATTAATTTACTCTTGATAATTATTTAAATATTGCAAATAAAAAATTATACACGTTCTCATGAAACATGGAAAATTTGTGATTAAATTTAGAGAAAATCAGGGCTTTGCAGCTTTCTAGATTCTTGGATTATGAATACAAGAAGGCTCACGGTGAAAACTTTTTCACTGAAATATGTTTCCCAGTATTGGAGAAAAATGATTTTTTAGTGCTTTTTCCACTGATATGTTCCCGGTTTCCCAATGAAATTATGATCAATCTCTTATTTGCCTTTAATATCTCAAACAAAAATCCGAAAAATGAGCAAGAAATGAAGTTTCTGTCCATCTCAAAATTGCACTCCATTACAGAACTATGTCCACGAGGCTTTGGTCCAGATAAATTTTAAGAAATGCAATATTCATACATTCTCATCATTTCTACTTACTTCGATTCTTGATTAATGAAGAAAACGAAAAAAAAAATAAAAAAATTACAGTCTTCAGCAAAATTGAGAGATAAGACTGAGGAAATGAATTTTCATAGCGTGCACGCCCTGAACTCGACGCATAACAGGTTAGAGCAGTGAATTTTTTTCTACTGATAAAAAAATTATTTTATAATTTTTTTATGTATTATAATGTCGATGAGAGATATTGAGATGAAATGCGTCTATCATGCATTAGAAAATAATTGTGAATAATTATTAATCAATGAATAAATGCGGTAAAAAATTTTCAGGAAACTCTGGACTCACCTAGTCTGTGGCATTCTGATGCTGGCTGTGATGACGTGTGATAGTATTTTAAAAAATTTCCAATTAAAAAAGAAAATTCACGTTATTGAGTCGATTAATTTGGAATACTTTCAAGCGTAGTTGATAATCATTTTTTAATTAAATGAATAAATTTAACGGCAAAAATATTGGGAGACGATGCTTTGGTCTCTCACTCAATCGCCATAATGCTCCCTATGACTCGCGGACCAACTTTTTCTTTGCTCAATAAAAAAAATCAAAAAATTGATAAAAAAATAATTTGAAAAAACGTCAATTAATTATGATCCTTGAATGATAATTTCGAAATTCATTGAAATATATTAAATTATTATTTGTTGAATAAATCTATTAAAAAAAATGCGGGAATTTAGGATCCAAGCGCGGGAGACTAGCGCGCGAAACTATGACCAACCCCTCGGTTAATCCGGTACTGTCACGCCCTCTGTATACACAACATAACCTCGAAGAAAATCCAAGTTTTCCCAAATTTTCCACCGTAAACTGATTGATAAAGTCTTGTCCGAAGTTTCACAATGTTAATTATTTATTTGTTACAACTGTAGGACTTTGAAAAATGCATCAACTGCACCAACAAGTTGACTCCAAGAGTAGCGTCACGATGCTCTCACAATTTCGTTATTTTCATCAAATTTTCATCACTTAAATCCTTCGAAATCCACTTAAAACGTAACTTTAATGATCTTAGAATAATCTTGTAATTAAATTTCACAAGAATGTTGGAAAATTCTGACACAATAGTAGTCACCATAACCAGTTAGAAAACCGACGCACTAGCGCTTCGATTTCGCTCGCAATTTTTCACAATTTTCAATTTTTTCAATTCATTAATCAACTAACACATATACTGAACGTACAGCGATAATTTAATGTGATTACACAATCGTAAACTTTTGAAGATAAAGACAAAAAATTACGGCAAAAAGTTTGTTGGTAGAATTTCTGGCGTTTCGCGGGAAGGCTACTGTTAGTATCACCGGTGTTAGTGAATTTGTGGCGCTTTGGCCATAGCGGACACGCTGAAAGACGATTGGCCCTGAGTGCTGGCACAGCTGGCGCTCAGCTGATCACTCTTAATACATACAAACTAATACATGTATTTTACACGTAAAATCTACAGGTTGAGTTTGAATGTAGAGGAGGGTAAGAAGCACGCGGGAAACATACGCGC
The DNA here is from genome assembly GCA_018902275.1 of Aleiodes sp. PSUC_FEM 10030003. Lineage (NCBI taxonomy): Eukaryota > Metazoa > Arthropoda > Insecta > Hymenoptera > Braconidae > Aleiodes > Aleiodes sp. PSUC_FEM 10030003. The sequence continues at coordinate 12,653 of JABSMS010067068.1, forward strand.
GTAAATCGCCCCCCAGCCACTACAACCATTTAGGAGGGGATGTGAAGACTCTGCCACGTATTTTTTGAGTTCGCGTTCGCAACACATACAATTATTCATGTATCGGTTTGTGTGTGACGGGTACTTAACTTGTTGCACAATTCGCATTTTTTTGGATAAATTACTTCATGCATTTTAATTATTCGTTTTGTCGATTCAATCGATTTTTTTCTTTCATCATCGACTGCAACTTCATGTCCGCAATTTTCAGTTTTCATCAATTCGTTGATCGACTTTTCTTTCCTTGTTCAGACAATACGACTCCTTTGGACTTTTTTCTCTCGAATTATGCATTCAACTGATCTCTGAATTAATATTTCTCTTAAAAGATAAGAGATTGTTTGGAGATCAAATATTGGGGAGGATTTATTGCAAATTCACCGAATTGGAGGATTTATTGCAAATGTACCGAATCTTCTCAGCAATCGAGGGATGTTAGTAGGAAAGACGGAAATTAGTATATCTACAGAGTAAAAAATATTGAACTCGAGAGGAAAGTTGATTCACCCTTTCCTGCGTACTTGCCACCCTCGCTTTCAGCTTGCAGGAAGCAGGAAGTACTCAATCAACTTCCCGCCCTTGTTGAGAACTATACTATACTGCACTTCTATCGTAATATACTATGGAACGATATGAACCTAATACAATTCCTTCACACGACGCCTCCTCCCTCCCTCCAAGCTCAAACCATATAATAATGCTTTAAAATATCAATGAAAAGAACCACCGGAGAATTAGCAGAGCAGGTATTAACTGCTCTTTTAGTTCTCCTTCTTACAGAAAAACCCTTCAGAAAAATTTCATTACGATGTGATCAAGTTCATTCATCTAATGATCTTCCTTAAACTGGTATATGCTGTTCCTGTTTAAATGTTCAAAAACAACGCGCCGTGTCGACACTGGTAGTTTTGTACACTGTCGACCGATGGCACAACCGGTTTTCCATACACACTAGCACCGACCGATGGCACAACCAGTCGTCCGTAGGATAAATAACTGTTGGCAAAAATACTCCCAAACATTTCAAAAATAATCGACCATTTTTTATTTTTCCTCTATCAAAAGTGGAAATAAGTAAAAACTCCAAAATCAATATCGGCAAAAACACAAAACTGAAAAATCGTTTGAAAAATACTATCCGAGGAATTTATTTAATTATTCAATGAAATTCCTGTTATGAAAAACCGAAGAAATGAATTCTCTCTCGAATTTCGTTTTGAAATTCAATTCAATAATTTATATCAATGACGATGAATCAATCTCTTCGTCCGCCCTCATGAGTAAGAAAAAAAATTAATAAGAATAAGAAGAAGACATAAAGAGCATAAGAATAAAACAGAGAGAATAATGGTGAGAACCGGTAGAAAGGACCGGTAGTTTCGTCGTTACCGATCAGGAGAATACCCCTCTCAGTGATCCCTGTCTCTTCATCAAGTGGAGAGCCATTGGTATGTCGCGCAAGGTCGAAATGATACTTTGAGAAGATACCTGTTTTTAGAATCCTCCAGTGAATCGACGCAATTGTCCTTTCGAAATAATTAAGCTCGTCTTCTCCTCGAACTGCCTTCAATTTTTTGCATGGAAAATTGCCCACCTGACTTCCGATACGATTCTATCATTATAGAAATTACAAAGAAAAATCATTAATTAATAGTTATTTGCATTGAGTTTGACATGAAGAATTGATACAACTTAATTGCTGATTTTCGCTGAATGAATAAAAAAATTGAGAATTAGGAGGAAATTTGCTTTCAATAAATAGAATGAAGAAAATGATGAAACAACATGAATGAAGTATAGATTTCGAAGATAAAGCGAAGGGGGCACAAGGACAAGTGACAGCGGCCCTGGTTTTCTGGAAATCGTCAGTGGTCCGGAGCCATTAAACGCGTTTTATGTGTCTTGCAATTTGATCCTGCAGCGCTCTTGGTGCAACGATCAGAGAGTAATTTACGCGAATTCCACGGCATACTGCGGGTCCTCTCTGCAGGTGGGCCCTATACACACATTGGCCAAGAAACTGCGACAGTGTTCAAACGAATAACGCGCACAAGACTGGTTAATCGAAAAACGAAATTTAGAAAGAAATTGTCTCAGTTCAAAACTTGAGGTTGAAGGAACAGACACATGCTTGATCTATTCCGGTAGGAATCAATACTGCAGTTGGGTGGAAGAGAGCCAGTGATACTTTTTTTTCTATTTAACATTTCTGTTGAGTGCAAACGTGGACTCCAGAAAAAGAAACTCACAACGAAGGCATTGATCTCACTGTAAGTATGATTGAATAATTTATCATATAAATATTTATCTGGTAACTAACCATTGCCTTTCGGAAATAATAACGATAGTTTTTTAGCGCAATCGATGATATTCCATTATTTTGTACGAATCATATGTCTGGCTTGTCAGTGAAATTGGGAAAAATCGGTAAATTCATCAAATTTATTATGAGAAATGGAAATATTTTTCAATAGATATTTCCTTGTTCTTCAAAAATTCAAGAAAATGATTGCGTAAATGGAACGATCCTTTTGTTTCATCCACATTTTTTTCAATTTCTAGGGTAAATGATTGGGTGCTGTTGAATTGTGATGCAGGGCGTTATGCCGATCAAAACAAAATCAAGGGTTACAGAAAATATGGGGGTTTCTAGTGGTTTGGTCGATGACCGTGCTAAACAAGTACTTAGAGAGGCTGTTGATGCTGTTGTCAATAGTTTTGCCAAACATACCCAAGGCTACGGACGTGGTAATGCTTTGAAATAAAAAATTTATCAGTGAAATTCTGAAATTGGATAACTTAAAAACTCTAATGCCTATTGATTTGCAATTATCTTCGAAACGTGTCTGTTTAGTCAAACTTACGCCCTTCTATTATTCAGCAAGAAAAAAGGGCACTTATGGCCTTTTGATTCTAGAGCGACGATGTGTACAAAAAAAGTCTCCGAATAAATTCTCATAAACCTGATAGTTTCCGAGTTATTTGCAAAGTAATCTGTACTTGATTTTTGAATGCATGAATTTTTTTTGTGTTCCTGCTGCAGTTGATGAATTTTCTAAGTGCAAGTAATTTTAATACAAAGCCAGAGAAATTTTTCCTGAAAAATGCCGTCATACAGTCAATTCCCTCCAATAGAAAAATTTGAGAAAATGGCTTGACTTATGTAATTTCTCAGCAGAAATTTCCCGAGCTTTTCAATCAAATTGATAGCATTCAGAAAATGTATCAACTGGAATTTCGGAACTTTATTCTCATTTCAATCTTTTTCTGAAGTAAATGTTGTCGAGGCTCTCCAAGAATTCTGGCAAATGAAGCAGAGCAGAGGAACTGAATTGAGAAATGGAGCACTGGTGATTTATGAATCTGTACCTGGTGCTAGTCCTCCATATGTGTGCTATGTTACACTGCCTGGTGGCTCCTGTTTTGGCAGTTTCCAAAATTGTCCGACTAAAGCAGAAGCCAGAAGATCAGCTGCCAAAATTGCTTTGATGAATTCTGTGTTTAATGAACATCCATCGAGAAAAATTACTGATGATTTTATTGAAAAAGCAGTTGCAGAAGCTAGGGCTAGCTTCAATAAACCAGCTCCTACTTCGAATGGCGTTAATGGACAGGGACAGGTTTTTATTTCTATTAATTTATTTAGAATTTCGAATAAAAGAAAGGATGTTTTTACAATTTTTTATAGAAGAATTTTTTTCATTGAAAATGGATAATATCTAATTGTATAATATTAATTAGTCAATCGCTAACGATCAGAAAGGTTGAACAGAACAGAGTTTTACCGAATTAAAAATTATTGAAAATTGTAAGAAAATGTTTCTTTTCCTTTTATATTTATAAACTTGACCAGTCACTCTGAGTCATCCTTAAACCTCATTCAGACTTTTCCCATTATTTCGAGATTTGAATTCTGGTAGTTATTGTAATTACTAATGGTTATAATGACGAATTACAGGAAAATTGCAAAATATTTTTTTCAGGGTAGTGGAGATGAAAAAGAAGATCCAAATACAGGAATCGGTGCATTTCGCTTTATGTTAGAATGCAACAGAGGCAGAACGATGCTCGAATTTCAAGAATTGATGACAGTATTTCAATTGCTCCACTGGAATGGTTCGCTCAAAGCGATGAGAGAGAGACAGTGCAGTAGACAAGAAGTAGTTGCACATTACAGTCATCGTGCATTGGATGACGATATGCGTAGTCAAATGGCACTCGACTGGGTTGCACGAGAACACGAGAGTGGTGGTGGTGCTGTGGCTATGGAATTGTCATTAGCTGAAAGAGAATTAGAGACCGCTCGACTTGCTGGTCGTGAGTTGAGATTTCCAAAAGAGAAAAAAGATATTCTCATGCTTGCCCATGCCCAAGTTTGTCCACAGTAATGTTCAATTCTCTCGCTTCTCTTTTAAAAATAATGCTTTATCTAAATTTCTTTTTTACTATTAAAATATTGATACTGAATTTTTTGAGGTTTTCAATTTTTACACTTGAAAACTTTTTTCGTTAAGTTTCGCTGAGGCCGAATTTTACCCGTATTTTTGTCTTCATTTTATTGAATCAATTATATTTTGTTCATCTTATTACATTTTACCAATCGCTATCTTTTCTTCTCCAAGGATCAAATCAGAATATGGAGGAGAATATTCAACATTTTTCTTTCAGTTTTGTACATAAAAATACACCAAGTATTTTTGATTATGTTTTTTTTTATATTTTTTTTACTGGACATTTGCGGCTGGGATTATTTGTCAGTTAGATCAACATGTGCCTAACTTGCCCAAGTGATATTTCTAGCAGCATATTTTTATTATTATCATTATTATGTGATTGTTCTTAATTAATTTTTGCTATGGTAATTTAGTAATGCAGAGAAATTCCAGTAATGCAAAAATGAAATTGTATTTTTTTGCCATTTACAATGAAACATGATACAATAAAAAAATCTTTGTAAAGAAATTTCATTTTCCCTCTAATTTGTTATTAATAATACTCAAATATCAGCAAAGAGCGAAAAAATCAAATATTGTCTGTGAAAAAATAACCCGTAGTATTTTCATTATTTTTTAATATTTTATTATTAAATATCAACAATTCATAACACTGTTTTTCCTTAATTTTTCCCTAATATCCGTTACAGTTCCGATTTTAGTTAGATGATGAACTTCTCGTTGATGAATTTTCTTCGTCATTATTCTCTTGTGGATGTTCCAATATTTTATCAATTATACCAAATTCTTTTGCATCAACTGGAGACATAAATTTATCACGTTCCATGCTATTTTCTGTAAATTAATATTTCCATTAATAAAAACAGCAAACGATAATCTCAATATATGTTGTCTCGTTCAAGTTTCTACGATTAAAATTGGCAAAAATATTCACCTATCCTGAGTAGTTCAAGTCCAGTGTGCTTAACATAAAGCTGATTAATTTGTTTCTTCAATTTTAAAATTTCCTCAGCTTGTATTTGAATATCGGTAGCTTGTCCTTGAACTCCACCGGAAGGTTGATGTATCATGATTCTTGCATTTGGTAACGAGTGCCGCATGCCGGGTGCACCAGCAGCCAGAAGTAAACTTGCCATTGAGCATGCCTGTCCCACACACCATGTAGCAACTGGTGGTAATACATATTGCATTGTATCATAAATTCCGAGTCCTGCTGTTACACTACCTCCCGGTGAATTTATGTACAAGTGAATTGGTTTTTTGCTGCTCTCTGATTGCAGGAACAAGAGCTGAGCCACAACCAGTGATGAAATATCATCTGTAATCTTGTAGAGTTGAAGAAGATATCGATCAGACTTTCCAACCATGAGTTTCATATTAGAAGTCGTATTTTTCTTAAATATCTCAGAATGAGATGGAGAAACTTTTGTAAAAGATGTTATACTAATGGATAAATTTCTTCTGGGTAATTTTTCCCTTCGAGTAGAGGAAATCTGTTGAATATCTGAAATAATTCCAGAGGGTGCCCTAACTACCCCCAAATGCAATCCATCCATTTCCAACGTTAATCTAATTTTTTAAACCTGAGAAAAAAAATACTTCCCACTTTCGACAATAGAGTTAGATATATTCGCACGAAATTTTTAAAAATCTGGAAAAATTCCTGAGGGTCAGAAAAAATTATTTCTTATAGAAATTTTCATACGTTTTGCCATGTAAATTTTTCTATGTGGCGAATTCAACATCTTCGAAAGAAATTACATTATTTGTTATAATATGTCAATCAAACAAATGTTATGATAAAATTTAAGATCATCCTCATTATTGGTTATATTTTATTATTTTCCTGGTACTATGACATTTTTGTTGAAGTTAGTGTATTAACTGGACCCTCTGGTACTGTTAATATGAAAAGTTTGATGGTCGATCTATGTGTGTTATCAAAATTTCTATTTTATGTCAAATCATTACCTTCGCTTAGAAATATTTCCGAAAAATACTTACTGGTCCCATCAAACAAATAATTCTTTCCTTGAGGAGTCTTGAATAAATATCGTATGCTCTTTCACCTCGTCCAGTTTGTTCAACCACAATGGGCACTAAGTTTAAATTTCGTGCAATTATATGCCGATATCCCTGAAATCATCACATAAGGTTATACTTTCATGTCTTCCTAGTTTATCTCAAAATAATTTTTAAACTCACAGCATATTGCAATAAGGTAGAAGATCTCTTAATTAACATTGTATCTTCTTCTTCAAATCATTCACTTGATTTTATTTAATTTTCTTCCCCTTTTCTGAGCCGGTTGGTCTAAATTGACAGAGCAAACTACTACAGAGGTGCGCTCAGAATACACAGACCCGTGAAGACGGAATTTATACTTTCCGACCTGCCACCTGATGATACAATGCAGAGATACCCTAAGTGTTCTGGAAGTCAAGGTTACTAGATACCCGCGTTTGGAGATTGTGTTTCAAAGGAGCTAATCTCGACTAGCTAATCGAAATTAAGTGAAAATTAAATTAAGTTTGAATTAACTTAATTCTCAATTATCTCAAATCTTTCAAAGTATTCTCAATTTCAGCTCAGTTCTTCTAGCCTCATATTATTTATTCCTATTATCCACACTGGAAAGCTGTTTTCCCAGAAGGTTAAGGAATTTGAAGAGTAAACGTAAAACGACGGGAAAAATTTGATTTCTTCAACAGGGATGAACCAAATTTTTTTGAATCACCTCAATCTTTCTTTTAATTTTTCATCCAATCGGTTTTAAAGTAATTAACGAACAAAATTGCGTCTTATACATGGGCGCTTGTGCAGAAAACCTGTATCAGCACGGACCCGTGTTACCAACTCAGGTGGTAACAAAGGTCTCGCATCAATTTTTGGATTACATCAATTCGGCCCTTTGGATAACGCAATGTAATCTATTCTAAATATTTGATAGGATTTGGATGGGATGACGGAAGTGATCGATAGCAAACTATTATATCTGTCAGACCTCGGATTATTTTGACACATAGGATAATAAGTTTCAACGTGATCTGCCTTATCTACCGACAATGTTTGATTTAGATCCTGCAACATGGCATTACGGGCATACTAGCACATGCCCACAAAATTTTCTTTACAGAGAACCGAATTACACATCGCGAATAACAAACGTAGATATTCTGAATAGGCCGAGTTCCAGCGAGCCATAATACAGCGTCGTCCGTTTCCAATGGCGGTAGATTCAAATTTTTTATTTAACAAATTAAAAGAAAATGCTGAAATTTTTAATATGCACTTGCCCTGTCTTCCGTTATTCAGAGTTAGAGTCATTCATACTACGGATGCAATCTATTCAATAGCTGCTTCTCCTTCATCACAATTGAAGAACTTGTTCGTGAAGTAGCGCTGGTAATACGTTAAACATTTCATGTATTTGCGCCACCTGCGCCATGACGTGCAAATGAAACTCCACTGTTTATTCTCAAGAGAAACATATGATAAGAATTGAGCAATAATCATACAATTATCTGTTATATTTGTAAATAGAAATTTTTTTTTCAATTTTGATGAGCTGGATATGTTTCATTCAAGGTTTTTCTATACGTAAAACGAATGTCAACAATAGACAAATGTCGAAAATTACACGTGTTTCTCTTCAATTACGTGATTAAGTACTCTCTCATTTATTCCAATTTGAAATATCATGCATAGAATGGATGATAACAGAAGATCGTATGATCGTCATATACGCCCATTATATTAATAACTGGCACATATGTTCATTTGTTCCTGACAAAAAAATCATAGAAATCTTATCTAGAGTATCTTGCCGCCGACACGTGCACTGAGGGAAAAAAATATTTTCTAGGAATAACAAAAAAATTGAGACAAAGTTTTTTTTATTTGCGATGAACTGCATAAATACTCTCAATACTGAAT
>JABSMS010067179.1:0-21066 GCA_018902275.1 Aleiodes sp. PSUC_FEM 10030003
GACCAGAAAACTCGAATTTTCTAAAATATCAAAAAAATTAATTTTTACACATGTTTTCCACTTGAAATTTCCTCAGCTTTCCAATGGAACCATCAAAATGAACCTACCTTTGATATTTCCCCCGATTTCTTGCAATTTCCATAATACATAACATCATAACTAGGGTGTGTCCATTTTACCCCACCTTCCCCTATAATTTTTCAACGAAAAATACGTGATTGAATTAAATTTCAATTGCATTAAAAATCCTAAAACCTATAGAAATCTTTTTTTTATGAGTAATAGAACAAAAAAATCATTCAAAGGATCCATCTCGACTCCCGTGATTTTTTATCCTGATATATGTACTCGCGGTGGAAGCAACCGAGAGAGAGAAAAGAGAGAGTGTCACTGTGCTTATCTAACCTCTCGAATTTCCCTTTCGAGAATAAATTACTCTCACTGGCGTCCGCGTACCAAGTTGGACGTGTGTGCTATCCTTGATTCAGTCGCCTATAGATCAGTGACTTATCCGTTGTTAGAATGAGAGGAAAAAAATGTGAGTGAAATGAAAAGGAGGGATGAGAGAGAGAGACTGTGAGGGAAAGATTTTGGCCCACGGGATAAAAGTTGCGATGGGATACGATGTGAAATTGCCCGATCGACATTTTCCCTGTTTAACCGTCTGCGAGAAAGCTCGAAATGGGGTTAAAGCATCGACGATGAAGCTCATTGGCTTTGGTTTTTTTTCCATCCAACTTCCAAGGAAAACTTGTATTTTCGTTTAATTATCCACGAGAAGACTTATTTTTTGCAATGAATCTCAAATGAATATCGGTTAATTCCTACGCTCCTGTAAAAAAACTGCTGGTTTCCGTAATTTTCTTTCTGGTGTTTTTCCTTCTGTTATAACATGGGAATTCGATCTTATTCCATTGAATAGCGAGATAAATTTATACTGAGAGAAAAATAGTGGGAAAAACAGTCAAATATTTGTGCCATTGGTACTTGAAAAATATTTTTTTGAAGTAATCAAAAAAGTTGTTGAATTTACTAAATTTTATTAATTCAAAAAGATTAACTGTTTGAATGAACAAAATTCAGTAAATTTAGAACGGTTTTTGATTAATTCAAAAAAAAAAAAATTCAAGTACCAATGGCACAAATATTTCATTGTTTATACCACTATTTTTCTCTCAGTGTAATCAGTAGTTATAGAGACATTCAAAAATCGTTTTTGTTTAAATTAAAAATTCGAATTTTTTCATCTTGGTAATTGTTTATTCAAAATCAATTTTTTTGGCTATTCAATGGAATATTCAAAATTTTGAAAATTCATGGCTTCATTCTTTCGAAATTTAAAAAAAAATAAAAGCCATTACGCAAATACTTCGCGCTGGAAGTACAAATTAACTCTCATTCATTACACAACAAAAAACACATATTTTTAAAAAAACATATATTTTAAAGTGTTAATCTGTTCAGTGATAGAAAACAAAGTGATATTTTTACGGTGATCAGAAAGTTGGAAACCCCAGAAAATTCTGTTGAATTTTCAAGCAAACATTTTCCGTCTCACTCTATCTCTCCCCCTACAAAAATGACCAAATTAAAACGTTGACTTGATCACTCGATTGTGTCGCTGATACACGTAGGAGTCATTAAAGGGTCATACAAAATCACTGCGCGTGACCCATTGCCTTTACCCAGTATCTCTCTTTCTCCATCCTCCCTCACTTCCTCTTATTCACTTCTCCCCTCAAGCACGCCCGTGACTTTTGACCCCTTCCGATGCATTCTCGCCGTGTTAGGTACATGAATCAAACGGCCACGATACCCGCGTGCGATCCTCACAAACAAATTGAGACGCGTGCACACACCAAATGGCAATACTCACCAGGAACACAGTACACCTAACGCACATCGTCATTTTACAGAAGGGTGAGTTTAACAAAGTGCCCGGGCCACCCAGGGTGCCAAATCCCCTTCTGCCACTTCGTGTCTTAATGAGTTTTTAAGAGAATTCACCATTCGTAAGCATTGGACGTTAGTCATTTATTTAATCTCGCAATTAGTTTTGTAAAAATTAATCAATTTCATTTGCGCCTTTGAAGTGCTAAAAAAATTGAATTATTCATGAACAAAAAAGAATTCATTGAGACTTTGAATTTCCCGCTACATCTTCATCTCGCGCACATCCTTTTCGAGACCCCACACTCGAGCCATGAAATTGCTCAACAGTTTATCAACGAGAGAGAACAAGAGGAAATAAGGAGAAATGAACGGATGATAAAACCAAAAGAAATAATGAAAATAAAAAGTACAACTGAAAAACCTCTTGTCCTGAGGCCCCTCTCGCGAGGGTACCATTGTACTTGAACCGTGTGTGCGGTACTACCATTGCATGCATATATGGATCATCGTGGTGCATCCCACTGTGGCTCTAACACGCGTCATGGATAAATATGTATGAGGACTGAAGAGAGGTATGTACATTGAGATTATTCGTTACTACCTCGTTTTCCTTTCTATTCTACAAGCACTCGGTATCTCTATGGCGACCACTAGAGCCACTGGGTGACGACTCCCCAACTTGCAGTGAGAAATGTACATTTTCCTTTTTTATCACTTTTAATTCCTAAATTCAATTTTTTTTCATTGCCATTTCCTCTCTCTCTCGATTCTTTTTCGCAATTTTTCGTGGGAGTATTCTTCGTCCTTCTCTTTTTCACTAGACTAAAACTACAGAGAGAATGAGTGCAACCCTCTTCAACGTGAATCGTTGGCGAGAGAAAGTTTATGTATACGCACTCAGCATCAATTAAACGTGATTGAAAGTTGTAGTTGGCCAGATTGCGGCTGGCCAGGCTACTCACTGTTTGCCCACTGAGTTATGCGAAATTTTCCCTCTCACGAGAATGGTATATGTACACGGTATAACATCAGCGTATATGAAAAAAACTCGCTTTTGCTGTTAAGCTGATTTGGTTAATTAAAATATTGATATGAAAAAATTTCATTTGAAAATTTCCATCAATTTGATTCGAGAACTTTAATGCATTTTTATTTGTTCGGAATAATTGTATTTTACTGTTGTTGGAAAATCAGTATTTGAGATTCAACGAATGGAATTTTCAATTTCATGACAAAGTGTCGATCGAGTTTTCAGTTGGTTATAATTTTTGTTGGTAAATAAATGGAATTTTTGGGAATTTATGAAAATTTGGAGATAACTGAGTTTTCAGTACCAAATACCAAATCTCTGAAATTGTTTAAAAGTGTCTTAATGTCAAACATTAGTTTTTGCAGTGCCTGGAGAAGATAATTTGAAGATAATTTTCATAAGCGTTTCATTGAATTCGTTTCAATGGAAAAATAATTATGGAAATTCAAATTTTCGGCGAAATTCGAAGAAATTCATGGATCTCGAGTGGAAGTGAGGTGGGAATTCCACGACTTTCTCGAATTTTCATTCGCACGTAAATATTTAGAATCAAAGTGACCTGAATTTTCCACTTTTCCCTGAGTCAACCGAATTTTCACGGAATAATTGAACTGAGATTTACATCTTCCATTAATGTTCTCGAGGAATTATTTAATAAGCAATACAAAACATGAATTTTCAATAACGAATTTCCCTAAAATTTCAGTATAAATGTCGTCACGGTAGAATCAAAAGGGCGTAAGTGCCATTTTTTCTTGCTGAATAATAAAAGGGCGTAAGTGAGTATTCTAATAAAAAAATGAGTGTAGATTCAATTTTTATAATTTTCAAAAAATGGCACTTACGCCCTTTTGACTCTACGGCAACGATGTGTTTATAATTGTTTGCGATGTAAAGTAAAATAATTTCAAATTTTTTCGTAAATTTTTTCATCGAAATTCCTCACAATGGAATATATCATCCAATTTCCCACTTACATTCGAAAATTGAAATGTTTGTTACAATTTCAATATTTTTTTTTTCATTGACGATGAAATTTCAATGCTGATTAAATTCCGAGAATAATATGCTCCTTGAATGTTCCATAACGAATGAAATTTAATATGCACATTGATATTGAATTTTCGATTTTTGTCAACAGTGAAGAAGTAATTATTTCAATGTTCCACTGAGTGAAGTATCGTAAATGGCTTTTGCCTTTTAATATCCCACCTCATGTCGATCACTTGCCAAAAATGAATTACCTGCCGCGTCATGAAAAACTCTTCTCATCATGCTCGGCAGGATTGGAAATCTTTTGAAATCACTTGTGTTACGAATATCGGTGTATTGTAGATGCATATCTATTTTATTAATTTTTAATTATTGATTATCATGATACAGTCAAGAATTTCATACTGCTGATGAATAGATGACCATAAAAGGTGAAACTCATTCTCTCCCTTCAATCTCCAGTAACATCAAATTAAAAATATTAATGAGTGTAATGGGAATTCAGTTTCATTATGTATCTGTCAAGATTTTATGACTCTGAGTGAATGCGTATGATGATTTACACTATTTTTTATTCACTCAAATTGTCAATAAAAATTGGCATCAAACACATTGAAAAGCATTTCATTGACTATTAAAAGTCTACCCAAAAAAGGGAAACATTCACTCACATATATCGCCACCGTAGAATCGAAAGGGCGTAAGTGGCATTTTTTGCTGAATGATAAAAGGGCGTAACTTGTTATTCTTCTGGAAAAATAAATGTAGCTTCAATTTTTCGTAGATTCTAAGGAAGGAACTTACGCCCTTTCCATTCTAGGGCGACGATAAGAATCTGTAACTATTCGAGTATGTCAAACATTAGTTTTTGCAGTGTAGATGACTTGGCGCCCTTTACCACTACACTACTGAATTGAAAATTGAAGTAAGTGGTGAAATTTTCGTTTTGCTTCTACTTGAGACTCATGAAATTCCTTGAATTCTCCCTAAAACTTGAAATTTCATAAGCATCTTCCTATCGAAACAAATTAAATGTCACGCTCATGAAAATCGCTGTCAAACTGTCCACGAAATTTCAATTTTTTTTCTAACCGTGTGAGAGTAAAGAAAATGTTTGGGAAAATTACTTTTGAATACTTGCATTATGGATCTGATTGAGTCTGTGTCTCTGTAAAAATCCGTGGAATGCATTTTTTAAATTGAGTTTTTACGATAGGAAGCGTCCAAGGAAGCCCAGTGAGTTGAGACGGAGCCAGAGAAAGAGCGGCAAGAGGAGGCAAAAAAAAAACGTAAGAGGGAACCAAAGTAAGAAGAAGAAAAAGAGAGATAGAGAGTTGGAGGAGGATGGGGATATGGAGGTAGAGTATCTGCACAGGTCGTATAAGTAGATATCGAGTAGCAGTAAGATACTCTTTCAATCCAATCGGCTCTTATTTCACGCGACGCAGACTCATATTTCATTCCCGGATGTAGGAGAGCAATTGAATTCCTTTATAAAATTACTCCCGGTCGTGTGCGCGAGTTTCTTCCGACATAAAAAGGTTGGCGTAAACGAATTTTGAATGCGATAATCCCCGATGATTCATTCACTGAAGAGAATCAGGAGTTGGATTTCCACGTTCATTTGCAATCTTGGCTTCTTGAGATTCAACTGTATTTTAAATCGAGAGAGAATGGAATTACTTAATTTTTTGGATACGCGAGTCATTGTTTTTTGCGGGAGTTCAGACGGAGTTTGGATTCTCGTTTGGTGTGAGGAAATTGTGAGAATTGTCGACCATGTATGATGAATGGGGGCGAAGGAATATGTTCAGAAAGGAAAAATCTGGAGCATTGAGAGAAAAATATCATCGCCCTAGAGTCAAAAGGGCGTGAGTGTCCCTTTTTTAAAATTTACCAAAATTGAATCTGTACTCATTTTTTCATAAGAATATTAACTTACACCCTTTTATTATTCAGTCAAGCTTGGAAAACGATAAATTCATAGAATAGAATTAGGCAGCAGAGAGAAAGAGGCATATGTGGTGCATGAGTTTTACGCCACTTCAACTCGAAGGCAAAGTTATTTAAAAAAAAAGGAATTCGTTTCATTAGAATCAAGACTACAAAGAATTTGAATTAAATCTGAAAATATCTAAATTATAAGGCTTCAGAGGCTTCAGAAAATATCCGAGAAGCACCGGAAAATGGGAGAAAGATTGTAACGTTTGGATAATTTCATCTCGATTATTTACCAATAAAAAAACCCTAAAAAATAAAATTAAACCAAAAGTCTTTGTCTCCAATATCATTAATTACGATAGTGAACCATTTGGGAACGATTAAACGTAGCTGAATATGACGAGCCATTATCATAATCGACACTATCATGATAATGTCGAGTGGTTAAGTGTTATCGCTCGAGATCTCGCACGATTTCCGCTCCGCCTATATAACGGACGAAGCGGCAGAGAAAGAGAGAGGGAAAAACGAGAAGGCTATATTATAACGACAGCAACACAACGCGATTCACAGCCCTAGCCACCATCAGAGTCGTGTTAGCTACGGCGTGACTCTGGCGATTTCACGATCGTCACGACAGTCCCGATTCTATAATATTCTTTACCAGGAAAATATCAAGAGCCATCGATGACAGGTCAAGAGGATATGGCAATAAAGAAAACGGTAAATAAGATGAGAAAAACCCGTGATTCTCCAACTGATAGTAGTAACAATGAAAATTCACGAAGGAATGAGGTCGAAATGATTTTCAAAAAATAATGAAACGGCTATACGAACCCGTGAGAATTTAACGGATTCATTAGAAAATATTTTCAAAGTTAATCCGTTTAGTGTTTTTTTTTCTTCCTTTTTTCGGTTAAAATTGAAATAAATTGGGATAGTATGTAGAGACAGATAGAATCCAATAAATCTGATGAACATGGTTAATTTGAATATCCGATAACATTATCAAAAAGCGATATCGAGAATGGTCCACCTGTGGTAGTGATGGTGGTAGTCGAGAGATCCTCTGGTGCGTATCGTAACACACACCTTTTAATGCATATAGATTGGATAAATTTATAATAAGCCGGTTTAGTTTGGTTTTCCAACGGTCACGAGTTTTCAGTGTATGTGAAAATGATCCCATGCAAACAGTACAGCAAGAGGGAAAAGGATCGACAGTCATTGGTTCCGAGCGCCCTCTGTTTCCTCGACCATTTGCTAGCGCCCCCTCTAGCATATTGCGTAAATGGTGGGATGAAGCGAGAATTGGTCACTCGGTGTGTCGCTTCTGTATCTCACTCGACCACTCGGTTAGATCTACACACATAAACTTGCCACGGCCCTATCCCCATAGTTTTCGGCCCCCCGAAATTTGTATTTACATTTTCCATTTATTGGTTTAATGCCAGTGGCGTTAGGACTGTTTATTGAACAGCCGTGTCGAATTGTTGGCCCACCAGATTCTGTTTCTCTCAACAAATGATATCCTAACGGGTTACGATGAACTCTGCAGAGGTTAATATTTGCTGTATGAATGTGGCGCTAGTGTTGTTGATTCGTAATTCCACCGACCACCAGAGGGCCCCTGTTCCTCTCAACTGCACGTTTACTCCAGGCATTAATCTCTCTCTTTCTGGTCTATTGATAAAATTTCAAAAGGACATAAACACATTCAATAGCTTAACAACTGAAATCCATTGGATATAATAGAATATATACATGCACCATGAACATGCATGTGATAATGCAAAGAAAAACGACATCACGGTGAGGTGCAGGTATTCTGGAATCCGCTGGCCCGTGACTCATTGAGGATCGAGGGATGCAGGTGAGGCGCGAATTTAATGAAATTTTCCCCTTGTTTTAGAGGGGATGAATTGGGTGGAAGGGAAAATACAGGTGAAACGAACTGATTTCCCAGTTCTCGAAAGTGGTATAATCATAAACCACCTGATTGCGTATCAGCGCTACGATTTTACGGATAATTAAACGCATAGAAATCGTATCCAATGGAGATTAATTCTCGATGGCTTTTCATGGCTGATGAAAATCAATTATTATATCACTTTATTACCATGTGAATATTCATACGATTGATATCGTTAATAATTACCTGATATTTTCGTTATTGCTTGTGCATCGAGCAAACTTTGGGCTTTTTCATCGCTGAAAATTCTTCTTTTCACTTCATTCTGCATCGAATTTTACTGGAATTCCCTGGAATTTCGGGTGATGCCGAAGAGCCTGCGTGGTATTCCAATTTTCAAGAGCTATATATCTTCAAGGTTTTGGCTACGGGCCCTTACAATGGACAAGATCTCCACGTACCTTGCCAACTGTAAGTTCATTAACAAACTAAATTACCGTATCCGTTACTTTTATCGTGCCGCAGAGAGAGAGCGTAATGCTCATACTCTAGCTATCTACGTACTACCAACCAATACTATTCTACCAAAGCCTCTAGATCCTAACCTATTTAAAACTGATGGTAGATACTGTCTCCAGGGATATTTGGCACTGAATACTGAATTTGGTGCTTCCGGTTGTCCATCAACTGTCTGCCTAATTTCCGCATTGTCGCGAAATTCATGGCCAATTCGGTGTTATCGTGTATTTATCACAATACATTAATTATAATGGGTTTTTTATTTGAATAACGAGGCGAATCGCGCCCTTTTTCAGGATTCAGATTCGCAGTTTTTGTGTAACTAATTTGGGGAAATAATTTCATTGACATAATACGTTGAATATCCGTGGTTGACCTTCTCTTCTCTTTTTTATGCAATCGGAAGATTCCATTGTTATGAATATTGAAATAAGGAGCGAGAAGAAAAGACCAAGCGGTGATTTTCAGTTGTCAGTTAATTTTTACATTCATCTTTAGAGTTATCCTCATGTCTAGGGAATCGAATAAATAATACTGTCTAAATGAATGAACCTTTTATATAACAACTAATTGTTTGAAATAAACAAAAGGGCATCGAACCATTTCTCGAATCACAGAATTCTCATTTGCGCATCTTCAAATAGTTTCTATTGATTTGCTGAATGGATCGAATTTCGATACTTCATGATTAGAGAATTAAAATTTTT
Source organism: Aleiodes sp. PSUC_FEM 10030003 (assembly GCA_018902275.1). NCBI lineage: Eukaryota > Metazoa > Arthropoda > Insecta > Hymenoptera > Braconidae > Aleiodes > Aleiodes sp. PSUC_FEM 10030003. The sequence goes on from JABSMS010067179.1 coordinate 8,996, forward strand.
TAATGATTCAATGAATGTGATAAACGCAAAATGTTGAAAATGCTAATGGATAATTTCACAAATAATAGAAATCTCTTTTGTCATATTTTTTCAGTACTTGTGTAATTATCCTCATTCTAAAAATCAATTAAATTTTGTTCTTGATTTTAATTTTTTTAAAACACTGGGGATAGAGCGAAGTTGAAATACTCAAGAATTGAGTCTTCTCTTTATTACGCTGGTAGACGTTTATAATCATTTTAAACGATTTTCTGACCGATGAGGCCATAAACAAGGAGTGATATCACGAAATGAATATAAAAAATCAATGCTGTCGCTAAAATCAATTTCTACAAATAATAGATATCAAATGTAGTGATCATGCGCACTAGTAATTTTTAATCACAATAAATTCAGCCTCTACCAAAGATGGTGAAGAATCTACGCACGCATTCGAATCCAAAATAACAAAGCCCCACCAAACATAATTAGCGTTCTCATCACAAATTGATGTCTCATCGTCTTCATAATTGGCGCGTTAATTTTCTACCGATTGATCGACAGCAGGGCACATCAACATCGTTACGCTATGAATATTACGTTCCTACATCCTCAACATTTACCATCAACAATTCACGCAGTTAGCTTAATTAAAATTTTCGTCAGATACACGATAAAATTAATTAGCGCAAAGCATTATCATATCACCATTAAACCTGACACTTGATAACACCCACAAGCTTTTTTTCCCTCCCTAAAATACGTACGGTTACGTCACACAAATGCAGGAAAACATTAGCTATAACCAAACTGTTACTCTTAATTTATTCTCTCAATTTTCAAAGTGGAATGAGAAATAAAGGCGGCGAGAGTGAGGCGCAGAGGGGCAGGCATGGGCTCATTGGTGGAAAACATGGACGATAACTAATGCAGGCAGTGGACGGAGGCTCCCGTGAAATTATCCAGCCGATAATTTTTGTTGTAACCCCACCATTAAATTAGTAGACTCGTAGAGCCAACATGAATTCTCTTTCCCTTTTCCCCCTTGCAATCCTACTCACGGAAAAACCAAACCATGTGCCTCTATCTTCCTCTCGCAAAAGCGCTCCATGCAGGCCCCAATAGATACATACATATACACAGACAACTATTCCCTCTCTTCTCCCTCCTTTTCCTCTTCCTCGTCCATTTGCCAAAACGCACGGGGTTCTCGCGCACGATAATTCACTAATTTATTTTTCACTCCTCCTCGTACACTAACACTATCAACGATTTTCTGTTGATGGGTAAATGCATTTTTGACCTCATAAAAATGATTATATGCGGACGTGTATTACGTAAATTTTCTGGTACCGAATTAATAGGAATTTAATGATGAAAATTAATCGTAATTTGTTACTTTTTCGTCCCTCTGAAATAAATTCATAATTCGAAAAGAGAAGAAATGAAGTGAATCGTATTATTGATGAGAATTTTCAAGCGATACAAATTGTTGATCATTAATATTTGCATAAACTCATTAAAATTTCTGAAGAGAGACAAATTATCATGGTTTTCAAAGTTAGCTCTCAAGTTTCTGAAAGTTTTGCCCTGCAGCACAATTTGCACATGCGCCATGATTTTCTTTGGTAACACAATCAATTCACTCATATTTTTCAATATATTTAGTTCTCCCTGCCTCATAATTTTCTTATTTCTTCAACGTTCCCAGATAAGTTCAATGACACGTGCTAGCAAAGTGTCTGAGGTCCTCTCGCAGTGCGCAATAAAGTTTTGCGCCATTAAATCACTCTCTCACCTTTTTCGTGAAGTGGGGCCCAGAGGGCAGCTCCCATCGTCATTCTTAGCGTTCCACACGAAGTTGCCTTCTCTCGGAGAAGGGTATATACCTTTCGGCAGGTGTATTTTTTCTCCCTTCCCAATGAAACCAATCCACCCACACAAGCACGGGAGGAATGTTGATTCTAAAGAAGAGGCGATGGAAAAGAAGATGAAGATGGGGGAGGATGGCTACACTCTCTCATTTCGTTTTACTTCATCCTTTCTCCACTGAACACACTCCAGTACCAAGCCTGGCTGAAACAATGGGCCTATATATCGTGCAGCACATGCGTGCGAAATCGTATTAATTTATCGCAGGGCAATTACAAGGAGCCATATATTAGCAAACCCAGGCATACGAGTCTTGCCGTATTATGTACAGTTGGGTGGGTGTTTTTTGGCGGTGGGTATAGGATAGAGAGGGAGAGACAAGAGTGGAAGAAAGATAGTTGAATTTCACGTGGAGAGAGAATGAGGAGCTTTAGCGATGTGATGCCGCCAGCTTGGGTGGTCCTTGTCCCCAAAACTCAAGTTTATTTGGATTTAGCAATGTATATTTGTTTCCTCACTTGGCGTTGGTTCGCCAAGTTCCAGGAGTATTATGCGTAGGGCTTCTTTTCAATTCAATAATTATCGTATCCGGGGGCAATATAGGAAGGGTGAGTGGCGTGTTTTTTTTTCTGATCTATTTATACTGATGAATATGGAAAATTTTTATTCAAAAAGCAATTTCACTGGGAATTTTTTATGATTTCATTGTATTTATTTTGAATTATTTACATTTTTTTAATGATTTTCAGTCTCGGAGATGAAATAACTAGGCTCCACAATGAAAGTCATGAGATCGAAATGATGTCTTTCTCATTTTAAAAAATTGCCTGATGCATCTCCTTTTTTTTTAATTATTAAATGCTATTGTAGCTTTTATTAAAGCTAATTCAGCGAAGTAGTACATCTAAGTCAATTTCCTTGCAACAAGAAATTTTTTTCTCAGTGTACATACTAACAATTCATTGTGACAATTACACAAAAGACCTCAACCATATCGTCGCCGTAGAATCAAAAGGGCGTAAGTGCCATTTTTTTCTTGCTGATTAATAAAAGGGTGTGAGTTATTATTCTTACGAAAAAATGAGGGTAGATTCAATTTTTGTAGATTTTTAAAAAATGACACTTACGCCCTTTTCACTCTAGGGCGACGATATCATTATTATTAGAACATCGGGAATTTCTCTTCGTGCACCAAAACATATTCTCTACATTCAATTTTTTCACATCAATATTTTCATTTCTCAAAAGCCAAAAAAATAATAAAAATAAATTATGACTCGATTTCGTGGTGAAAACACCTATGTGAATTTGAGCCTTCTGTTTTTTCAATCAAAAAAGCCACTCTCACGTGGCATAGAGAGCATCAATTCAAGAAGCAAAAGCCATCATCCGACCCCGTTCGTGACACGCAACCCTTCGTGAAGGACACCTTACATCTATCCCCCCCATCCCAATTCTCTTCTCCACTCTTTCTCACTCTTACATCCACTCATATTCTCCTATAACACGAAACAAAATTTTTCTCGCCCAAGCAAAATATTTGCCCTCGTCCTATATACATTCTCCCCAATGTTATTTTAGTTTCACCGCAAGAGCGCACGCTCTACGCTTACACAAAATTGCCAAAAAAATAGAACTCCAATAGTTTCCAATACTTTTTTTATTTCACGTCTGTCATCAGCTCACAATGGAGTTAGAACAGACTGACAAAGTCCCAGTAAATAGAAAGGCGAGAAGAAAAGGCTGAAAAAAAATGAACATTCGCCAGTGTTGTTTGGCTTTCATGACGCCTATTCTTACGATTTTCACCCCTCTATTGTGCCCCTGCGGTCACTCATCCACATGATGTTGCTGTTAACTCGTTTGAATAGAAGAAATAACAAACACGAGACTGCATGTAATTATCGATGAATTTAATTTGAAAAAATCACCTTCGCTCGACATTCAATAACTTTACATTCATTCTTTCCTCAAAATCACTTCGTTAATAGATTTTTTCACAATTTCCTATCATCATAAATTTGTTCGAGCGCAATTAATCCAGAATCTGCAATGACGCAATTTAAAATTAATGAAAAAAAACCACGTAATAACAAAGTTAAAGAATACTCTTCAAATATGACTATCAAAAAGTGTTGTTACATAATTCTTGTCTCCAGTATGTAATTCCGTGTCTCTCACGGGTTCCACACGTGAGAGTGCAAAATGGAAGGGATGAGGAAGAATAAATAACGTTAGAGATAAAAAAGGAGACACGTTTCCATGTCAAGTTGACAGGGATAAACGATTTAACGTTGAAATTACGTTCCCTGCCTACGTGTCACAGTTGCTGGAGACCCCATGCTTGGGTAACACAGTAGGGTAAAGAGTGGGAGTAAAAGAAGTTGAGAAAAGGGATGGGGTTAACGATATGTAGCACGGTGCAGTGGAAGAGGGGAGAGAACGGCCGGAGAATTGACAACACGAGATCACAGAATAGCAAAACAAAACAAGAGTTATCGAGTCTTTTCTGCAAACAAAATCAAAACTTTGTTAGCCTTGATCTCTCAGTCAGCGAACAGTTGGCTCTTGCATCTGGGTCAATACCTTATTTCCATGGAGCTTTGAATCCGTCTAAATGCACCAAAAGGTAACCAGAGAGTCCCGATGGTACGTTAACGGCATTGCAACAAAAAAAATGGTGGAATGCAGAACGAGAGGGAGAGGAAAAAAGAGCAGAAAGCAGACATAGACATACCACAATCTACCACGCAGTTTCGCACGAACGAGTCACGATTAAAGGCTGAAAACGGAACGGTTCGACCATTGTAAAATTTCGTCGGCGCGTACCCAACCGTGGACTGAGTTAATGACTACTGTCGGCTCAGGAACATTCAAACCCTCTCTCTATCTCCATCATCCCTTGTCTGCGATTCCTCTGCGTCAATTTGCCACGTCTGCGAAATACTAGGACCTTCGGGTCTTCGGTTTTCACTGCGAAAGCAAATGGAATGAATTTTTTTCAAATTGTAGGATGAGGCAGGGCATGCATTCTTCAACGAAACTCGTTGCGCCATCTCTGAGAATCCCCACGAACTCTCTTACCGCATTCGTGGAAATCTCTTCTTAACCATCCTTTTTACGTATGTAGTGAAGAAGAATGGAGTGAGAAACGTTTGGAAATGTTTCGTTCGTATTTCCCGACGATGCGAGGGTTTGCGAGTCTTTTTAAATTTTAGATGTTTCAAAGGAGAGTAGGAAGTTTTAAATGTCCGAGTGTTCGAGTCACACATGCAGTTACAACTTTTGATTTCTCAAAAGCACGGAGAGAGAGGAAAGTATGTCTTCATTCTTGGGAGCAGAAAAAAATTTCTCGGATCACTTGCACTACTCACATCCCATTTGTCTCGTTATAGTTTATCGATGAAACGAGCAAGCGCTTTCAGTAGTTTGGTAGTATCCCAGCTACTCCAACCCGGACTATCCTGTGATGACACTTAAAAACCACTTTAAAACTTCTCTCTTCTTCGAAAAAAAAGAATAGGAAAAAAGGAGCGGACCTTCTCTTTTTTCTTCACAGTCACTGGATGTTGTTGGATGATGTGTATTGTTGAGAGGATTTTCCGAGAGTGTCTGTGAAAATTTATTGGAAAATAATGGAGCGAAGTAAAAAAGGAGACTGGAAAGAATAAACGAGGAGTGGAAAAAAGCATAGGAGAGAATAAGAAGGAGATATATCTGGTGTGAAAATGTTGAAAGTCTTCTGGTCTGACTTCCTTTATATCCTTCATCCTATGGCTCCTCCTTTGAAGTTCTAAATTGACCGTTGGTCGCATCGAGCCATTACTGAACAAGAAATATTTCCCATCGCCTTCCTCTTTACCTTTATGCTCCTCATTCATCGCTCTCTTTATCTCTTCTTGATACTCGTGATCTGCCCATTGTATCTCGACACTGTGACACTGTGTGCTCGTTGAATTAAAAATAATGATCAGAAATTCTTCCGAAAAATAATGTGATAACCTTCTGCAGATGAAGGATAGCAAGTGACGCGAGCCACTTTCTGTAGTCTCGTTAAATAATGACAAAGAAGTTGGCATAGAGAGAGTTGAGAAGAAAGGATAAGGAAGATCCTTGAGGAAAAAAATAAAAATATGAAAGAAACGTGAAGAAGGTGGAGACAGTCGCGAAAATACGGGGGCCTCGTTACTTCGCATTTCTTGAATCTAGGTGGAAGACGAGGCTGTAATTAATGAGTTGAGAAGCAGTGGAGCACGTGCGATGAAGACTCAACGATGTTGGGACGTTCAAGTGAGCCACACCGGCGTTGAGGGCTTTTGGGCACAAACGAGTGAAGATTGTACGTTGAAAAAATGGAAAAGTTTTGCCCGACTTAAGTCGGCCGGTCAGAAGCCACAAGTTTGTTTGTTTCTATCTAGATTTATTTAACGATGTCACTTTTGGTACTCGGAGAAACTTAATGCCTCGGTTCTAACTCGACTTTTTTTCTATTTTTCCTAATTTTTTTTCTCCGCCACTCTCTTTTTCTTAATTTTCTTCTTCACTCGAAAAGTACAACGACTGAGGATCTCCGAGAAGTTGCAGAGCTTTTCTCCATTGCTTTACTTTCTTGGGTTTTTCCTTTTTTGTTTTATAATCTCCATTATTTTTGCTTAACGAGACTCACGAATCTACCGTACCGATTACTGTGGACCATGGGTTACGGCTGCCAATTATTTTTTTCCTCCGTGTACCCACTCTCTGTCCGACCATTATGTCTCATCATTTGGTCTGCAGACGCACGGAATGGAGGGATGTAAAGAGTTGAAAAAGTTAAAGGGAGAAATGAAAATAACTAGAATTTCTTCTCTCTTCGTTTTATAACATGTTTTGAGAACAGAGATGTACTTCGTCACTTTTATTTTTCAACGTAATAATTGTTTGACGCAATTAATTGTTGTGTTCCGTTGTATCTTTCGACGTCGCACTTGGATTTATGACTTTCGACAATTACTTCACTTTCCTCGCTGGTTTTTGTCATTTGTTTACAGTTTAACTTTTTATTAGTGATTATTTTCACGCTGCTCCGTCTTTAGATACAATATGTTGTATCTCCTCGCTCTCTGAGGAGATACAACAGTGAATCTGAAACTTCCTAAATTTTCCACCGGTATAACCTATAAATATGTACGTCTCGTGTCTCGCGTGATCGAATGAATATGTGGCTGAAAAAATTAAATAAAAATTCGTGTTTAACTCTTTTTATCATTTATTTAATCCAATTTGTCATTGTCTCCATATTTGTGTAGAAAATTTACAATGCGTCACTAAGGCACGAAAGAGATATTTCTCTCTAACTGATATCTTAAATTAAGACATCTGTCAAACATTAGTTTTTGCAGTGTGGGGAATTAAAAATTTAATGAATTCATTATCAATGAAATTATTTGACAGCAATAAAGTAGAGATGCGTAGAGTGGGTACTAAAGACGATGATCACGAGTCACATTAACCCGTGACAATAGCCGCATTAACGATCCTCTTCCGTGGACAATGTTTTGCCTATGGTGTCGCATTGTTAGAAGGTACACGAGCCAACGGGTAAATGAGTTTGCCGAAGGGGTTCACGGTGAGAAGCGGGAGACGGTGGGTACGGAGATACCTCAACTATCTATATCTGTCGCGATACAATGCAATCCCGTGGGCGCGAAGGAGAGACAGAGTACTGAGTGGAGGCTGCTGGCTTTTGGAGGGATGGAATGAGCTTTGAGACGATGGGAATTCGACATTGAAATTAATCTTCCCTTCGATCGGAACTGAAACGGAGAACAATGGTGATCGAACTTACGACCCCATTGATTCTAAGATAGGAAATTTTGGGTTAAGGAATTATCACTCCCTTGTCTTCATTCATCCGTGGAATTCTAATTCATTTCTAAATGAATCTTATTGTTTGATAGTGAAGAATTCATTGGTTCAAGGTTAAGCGAAAGTGATAATTCATTGTGAATATGAATGTTTCGATAATATTCAATTCTTTGAGGATATTATTATTATGTAAAAAATAAGGACTGTTCAAAAAAGTTGTCGTTTTTTCTCCGATAATGAAACATAATTTATTTTGTGAAATTCCGACTCTTCATCCATTTTTTGAGAAATCAAATGAATTAAACGTCAAAAAAATATTGACAGGTTCAAGGAGGCGAATATTCAATTTCAGTAATTATACCAATTTATGCAATGAATATATCATCATTCCATAGGTTTCCTTCGTTCACAGAGAAAAAAATAAAACGATTCATGAAAAATTATTTTTCTGAACCTTCGCGATATTCTCGATTCCATAATTTTTTCATTCAAATTGATAATAACAAGAATAATTACTCCCTCAAAATTTTTCTCAATAGCCACTCAATAAATCAGAATGATAATAAACCCCTGAAATCCCATTAGTCCCTCGTTCCTTTCATTTAATTCTCCCAAGAAGCAAAAGAAAACGAACTAGAAGAAAAAAGTTATATATTTCCAAAAAGTCACATTCCTCCATTGCTCCTCGTTAGACGTTTCCCGTAATTGCGTCACGGTAAACGTGCTATGATTCTCACTGTACGTTTTCCGTTAGAAAACTCAAGTAGAATAGACTGCACTGGCGAGAGAGACAAGTAGAGTAGTAAGAGGGGCTCAAGGTCTAGTGTAAAAGAGCAGTGAAGAAAAAAAAACTGAAAGGCAAGAGGAAAAAAGAATGAGGAAAAGAAGCGTTATCACTCGAGATCACGCTAATCCAACGCCTCCACACATTCCTGCCGATCTCCTCATGGGCAAGCCCTCAGGCCGATGCGACTTGACTTTTTTGTAACGACTTCTTCCTATACTCTCCACTATTCAGTAATTTTCCTAACTCCACATCCCCCTCACTGGTTTTTCTTTTGCCCCTCCTTTTTTTCATTCATTCTCCCTCCACAATCCAACACAAATCCATTCCAGTAATTATCCGATAAACGGAAGAACGAGCCCGGGCTCCTATCCACCGAAGCTGTTGATGTGTATACGTATCTCCTTCTCCCCCTTGTAGATGTGTATATGAAGATCCAAGAATCCAACCCGGCTTCCAATTACAGGGTTGAACAGCGAATGGCCCAATTCCTTCGTTCCCAACCACCTTCCTTTCAATTTTTTTTCTCACCATTCCATTCGCCAGATTATTCCTTCAATTCGCCCTCTCACTTCCATTCACTGTATCTTCTCTTAATTCTAGTCTCCTTATCTTTTTCTCTCTCACGGATTTCTCCGTTCATTTCTCCACCCTCAGAGAGGTATCCCCTCACGTCATTTCCTCGAAGCAGGCTCTCTATAACGCAGACATTTCTGGCCAACGTGCGCCTACTGCAGCGAATCTAATTTTCTCGTCGTGCAATTTTAAAAACTCGATTCGATGGGAAGAAAAGGGGGACAAAAATTAGAGGAAAAATAAAGGAAAAATCTCGGACGATTCTCTCGGCTATGACGATCGTTTGCTGGAACAATTTTCTGGTGGGTTATCTCGGAATGAGACCTGTTGCTGATTATTTGCTTGAAGTGCTGAATGTATTATACTTTTTTCTTCGGAGGGGAAAAATTTCTTTTTAAGTAATTTTTCTTATTGCATATGGTAAGGAAATTTTGGTGGTCGAATTGAGAAATATTTCGTTGACATTATTTTCTCTTCATTTATAGCGCAAATCAACATGGCAGATCGTGAAATAATGTGCAACGATTGTCTCCAATTATGACAAGCGATTTTTCTCGTACAAAAATACGATATGATTCCATAATAACATCAACTTACGCCCTTTTATCATTCAGCAAAAAAATGGCACTTACGCCCTGTTGATTCTAGAGCGACGATATTATTAATATATTATTGAACGTATATGAAATATATACGGCGCCATAAATATAATCTTACTCATCCTCGCCTTGGTAACAAAGGGGCGTAAAGGCTATCCTCATTCATAGCACTTACGTCCCTTAATTCCTGAGGGGACGATATATTTATGAATATAAATTGACGTGAGTTCCGATTAATCGCAGGATGATGCTGACGACCGATATTTTGATACTAATAAAAAATTTCAACAATTCAAATGCTTTGAGAATTTCCGCAGGCGCGCTACTTTATCAAATGTGATTCCTCGAAACCCTGAAAATTATATTCCACAAATGATTCAAGTTTCCACCAGAATAATAATTAAATTCCCCAATAATTTCTCCAATTTCATTCACATAATTCTGTATGCGAAAAGAATGAAATCCAATTGAATGAATTTGAATTTCCCCCCAAAAAAATCCGCGAAATTCGTATCTACCGTAATCAAATGAGTTTCCTCCATCAGATAACTTCCATTTTCAAAATTAACAGTTTCAATTGGCAGTACCTGTGACTGTATTATTAAAGATAAAAAGGGGAGGAAAAAATAAAAAAATTACGTATGCATTTACCTAGCGAGTAATAAATAACGTTTTTGCAATAAATAATCGCATTATGCAGTTACAACGTGCGAGAGAGGTTCGGGTGCGTTTTGGGCTTTTTGGTGGTGAAAACGTGGAGGGCGTGAGAGTCACACGGTGTATTTTCCAGGCTCCACTCTTCCCCTCTCTCTCTTTCTCTCTTCCACTCACGCATTCATTCTCTATCTCTCTCTCATGGCACACCGGTGTCTCCGTACCAGAGGTTCCACCGGGGTCATGTGTGCTGCGGTCATGATGTTATCGTGATAATCGCGGCTCGATAATATTCTCCAATAAATTTTCGTACTGATAACGAAAGAGAATTTATATTATTGAAGCACCGCTACAACGACTATAAACGCCCTCTCTCCCACTATTACAGTTACGACGTTACTACGAGGCCAATTCGTTTCTCTTTTGACGTATCCACTGGAGGGCCCGATAATGATGCACGATTCCATGGTCAATTTGTCACTATTTTTTAGTGATTTTTTCAAACTTTATTTATGAACTTTTTACTCGCAAAAAACGCCCGAAATTTCCTTGAATTCATTTCCCATGAATTTTAAAAAATACTGGAATACTCACTTTTTCCACACATTAGCTGAAAATTACTCTCACAATTTAATAAAGCAATTCTCTCTGTCATAAACAAACTTAGAATATTTATCATATCTGGAATTGTTGCATTATTGAGCTTAATTACGTAATAAAATGTTTTTGTCTACATTGTTTGTCTCGCGGTGGGAAAAAGAGAAAATGAAAGCTCAAGGCACTCGCAGTATCAAGTTTTCGGTGAGAAAAATAAATAAATTGCCATGGCCCGGTGCCAAATATTTCTTGTTCCTATTCTCTTATCCTCTTTCTCACTACATTTTCCAACGAAGATTTGTCTTCATCTTGTAACACCTCTCTCTCTTTTTTTCCCTCTGTCGCAGTACAATGAAGTGTCTTAAGTTGATGAAGAAAATCGTGGCAGCTTCCGTCAAAAACATGAAATTATTACTAAAGTCACGCGTTAATTTCAATAATGTTTTCCCCACAATTCTATTTAAATGATTAAAAGAGAAATTTAATAAGATTCCTCCGCGCACTCTTCTTCTCTTGGAAATTACTTGTTTGCAAGTTTCAGGTTTAACAAGTCGAAAGATAGTGAATTGTATACATCTCTTGGGGCTAAAAACAAAGATACGATGCTACGTGCCATTAAGAACTATGCTGAAAACGCTTTTAAGGGGGCACTTACTGTTTTAACTTTTACGAGCTCGTTAAACCAATGGGCGGACTCTCTCTCTCTTCTCTCAGTGTGTATACACGCGCCTCTGCATTTAGTTACAGCTTGTTAAAACGTAGAATCTTCTCGTTTACATGGAGGTACCTACAGGGGCCCCATTTTCCCGACTGGTCCACTCTCAACTACCAACCTTTAACCTGTAGTCCAACTATTTGCTGGGTGAAAATAAAAATTTCATTTTTTCCCCTTGCATCGTAACTTTAGGATGATTATTATTTTCATATCATTTCTGGATGGACGTTAACAAATTTGGGAATTTCTTCAATTATCATTGCAAGTTGAATCATGTCTGCTTACACTGCAAAAACTAATGTTTGACAGGTGTTTTAATTTAAGATATCAGTTAGAGAAAAATATCTTAAAATTGAGTAACTGAAATTGAAGATTTTTAAAATTGAGATACGGTGCATTTTTTAAAAAGTTGTAAAATTTTATTTTGTATCTAAAAAATTAAGTTACA
>JABSMS010067290.1:0-21056 GCA_018902275.1 Aleiodes sp. PSUC_FEM 10030003
ATATTTCTTATTAAAAAAAAATTATATTTTTTCAATTCTTCGCACTTGATCAAAATTTAATTTTCCTTGTGCGAAGTAAGCAAACTCCATCAGATCTTGGCGTTACCGAGGATTTACGAAGAAGACGTCGCTGGAAAAGAATCTCGAGACGCAGATACAATGGGGAAAAGTCCCACTTTGACGAAATATAACGGTTCCAGTCAGAAAATTTGAATTTTTGATGAAATCAGAAATCCTCTAATATATTGGTACGTCACCAAAATCATTAAAAAATTCAGTAAATCAAACATAAACGATTAGTGAAACCACAAACATGCAACATCACAGGCGCAATTCCAACAAATGGAAAATACAAAATTTCAGCGAAAAAAGGAAGACGGAATTCATTTTCTTCAGCCGGTTAATTAATTCAAATTAGTAAAAATAAATAAATAAATAAATTAGAGAAGCTGGGTTACTGACGAGGGCCCATTATTGCCGAGATTGATGCTCTACTCGGTGCAGAGGATCCTGGTAATTGTGGAGTGCTTGAAAGTGGTGCAATACCAACTGGAATTGCTTCGGTAGCACTTTTACCAATTGGCGTATTACCCTGGGGGCTTGAAACTGTCAAGGCACGTCTACGTAATTCACCACCGCCTGGAAGAGGTTGTACTACTGCCTGAGGGGTACTTGGACGTCTCGGTGTAGAAGTGGGACTCGTGAGTGTCTTTGAAAGCGGCTGAAATAAATTATTTGAATTCATTATTCAAAATAAATCACTTAAACTATTGATTTTGACTGAATAAAAAAAATGAAAAGTACAAACCTGCGGAGTTAGCTGGAAAATGAAATAAATATTAATTAAATCTTTTTTATAAATTCAAATTAATGGTCGAATTAAATTAATTAAAAGAATAATTACTGGCGTCATTCTTAATTGATCTGGAGCAAATTTCAGTAGAATCTCTTTAGCTTTTTTGTACGTTTCAGTTTCTGTAACATCCTCCAATATTTTTTTCTTCTCTTTCTGCATTTCCTCGAGTTTATCCTGATTTCTTGAGATCTTTCGTTTGTAGTACCAGGTCACCATTTTTTTCGTAAATACAATGCTAAAAATAATGCGGAGAAGATAAATTGTTGTGTAATAAAGTCACAGAAATAAATTTAAAAATGAAGAAAACGTTGTTCTGGAAATTTCTCTGAAACGATGAGCTTGAGAAGAATTTATCAAGAAATTTATTTTATAATACGTTCAATCGTTTGAAAAAAAAGTTGCAATATAAAAATTATAATCAAATTCAAATCAGAATCAAACTGATCTTGTTTTATGCTTTTTTTATAGAATTCAGAAGGGTCAAAAATAAAATAAGACGAATCGATTCATTCTTTTGAATATTCTTAGTCGAATTTCTTAAAAACTAAGCGAGATACTGCGGGAAAAAATTGAAAAATCAGTATTAATATGTACATTAAATGTCAAAACGTCAATTTTAATTCTGAGTAAAACGAAATTATCTTTGAAATTTAATTTTTCGGTGAAAATTCAAGAATTATCCGACTTTTAAAATTGATCAAGCATCGAAATTACAATAAGCACTCTGAATGTCCGGATACAGTTGAAATATTAAATAATATATGAACTTGAATTTTCTATTGATCAGAAATTTAACGCAACAGGTCTTGAATTCTCATGAATTGTCTGAAACTTCGTTTATTTTTGAATCTTACACTTGGAATGGCTATGAAAAATGAGAATTTAGTGGAAATTCCACAAATAATTGCGATGAAATTTCAAATCAACTGAAGTTTGAATAATAATTTTCTAACAGTGTAGCTAAATTTTTGTAGTGATGTCCCTTCGAAAAAGGTTTCTGTAAAAAATTTCGCTGTCTCGCTTAGTTTCAGAGATATTTTTCAAAAATTAACGGTAAAAAAATTTGACTCTTCCAGTTTTATCTCTTCGCTGCTGAATTTGTTGAAGAAAAAAAATCTACTTACAGCAATGGAAAAATGAGCAATGGAATGATGTAAAACAGCTGATCGTAAAGTGACGCAGGGAAGAAGTAAAAATAAAATATTAATGCTGTTACAACGTAGAGTATAACACTGTAAATAATCAACGTTCCAACAATTTTTTTGTGTCTCTGCTCTGTTGTTTGTCCATATTGTTGGATGTCTTTGATTTTCTATTGAAAAGCGAGGAAAAAAAGAATTTATTTATTTTTTACATAAAAAAATGAGTTTCAATTAAAATAATAAATTTAATTAATTATTACCGAATCCAAATCCTCCAAGATCTCAATCGTCGTTTTCTTTTTCTGAAAAAATCATGAAAGTTTAGAGGAAAAAATAACAACCATATGGTATGAATATTTACGATGAATTTGTATTTAAAAAAAATTAATTCACAAAAAAATCACAATTAAATCCAAATATATTCGTTTGACCCTCGCAATTTGCTTCTAAAATCAGCTGAATCGAGTAACCGGGGGTCAGTTTGCTGTGTCATTGGATGGTAATTTTGGATTCAAACTACCGATAATGTCATCGAATAAATTAAATAATACTGACTCATTGGTAAGTTGATTGATTTCATGAAAATCATTCAATTAAAATTTAACAATTAATTCATAAAAATATCCAAATAATTATTAATTATTTTTAAAGTAATTTTAGATTCACTGAAAATTTATTTTCACACAAAAAATCGGACATTTGCCCTTCATGTTTTTTTTAAATCCCGCGCCTAACCTTCAAACTCACCGAGACTCGCGAAAACCTTGAAAAATTCTATCTAAATGATGAAATCCGATGAAAAACATTTTTTTACAATTTTTATCTAAAATAAAGAATAACTTTTCAATGAAATAAAAATGGAAAAATGCATTTGGAGCGAAAAAATCGTGAATTAACCTCAAAAACTCAAATATCCGCCGATTTAATTTCACTCAACTACTCATTACAATTTATTGATAATTATTAGAATTCAAATTAATAAAATATTTCATTGACACTCACCCGAAATCTTGAGAGTATGATTCCCATGTTGAGGCACTAATTTGAGTAACTAACGAGTTAAATCGCGAACCAATAATTCCCCCCCAATTGTTATCCCCAATGTCAGGGTAAGCTGTGTGCGAGAGAGACGGAGACAGAGACAGAGAACGTGTGCGAGCGGGAGGTAAGTTAAAGCATTACCCAGAATATTAAAATAGCCACAATAAAGTTAACGAAGTCTGCATGAAATCGGCACATTAAACAGTGGGCTTTTTATTTTTTATTTCACTCGAGTGTTCGTATGTACACTTGACGTCTCGTTCCAAATTTAAATTCAAAGCGTTGCCCATTCACTGTCTCTCTCCATTACGGTATCGTGTACGATAGTCCGGTGTTGGTTATTAATAAAGGAAAAAAAAAGAAGAGAAGAAAGTGCAGCGAGAATTTTTTTCGCATCGGCTCAGTGAGCAGATGATTGGATTAGCTCGATTTATTTTTAATTGGAGGCAACTTTTAAGTGGAAATTTTTTTGCAGATTGAGAATTGTGGAATTGAGGAATTTTACAATCTGCTGATATATTTTTTCAAACGTAATTCAATGAGGGGAATTGCGGTTTATCTGTTTTGCTGATACTATTTGTATACCTCCTGCTTTGCACGTTTACACTCGATGAGAACTGACGGATTTCAAATAAAAACGGTCGTTTATTTATTGGCCTACTGGAGCGCCAGAGACGAAGACATTGTGTTTGTGCAGAGAAAAAAGGAAGAAGAATGAATACATTACTGTCGACAATGACGAATTCTGTAGTTCGAAGAAGCTATCCGCTGTTGGAAAAATGATTTATTTTTTCCCTAGCTTATCAACTTGGTGCGCATTATAAACAGTGTTGCGGTGAAAATTATTTCGATATGGAGGCATTGAGCACCCAACATTGATATATGATATCGTTCCAAGTTGCCGCTCCATCCACACTGTTAAAAAAAATTGTCTGAATTTTCCGTCTCAAATATCGGAAATTAATCCACGTGAAATCAGTTCTTATCGAACATCTGGAGAATTGAGAGTAAGGGAGCGATTTTTTTAACTCAATCTCGTTTATAGCTTTCAATTTTTTCCAACCAAAAAAATTGTTATGAATCTTCTTCTATTTCTTGAATTGTGGTATACTTTATAAAAACTGTTTTCTCGTTAAAACTCACGCATCAACATTTTATTAACAATTTTAGAGCTCCACAAATGCATTCTCATTTTCAAATGAAGAATTCATTGATCTCAAATGTAATCACCAGATGGCAGATACTATGCTGAAAAAATTAACATCGTGAATCCTAACCACTTACGCACTCCAAAGTTTACAATTCGCAACCCCTGCAATTATTAAATGACAGTTTCGGTGAATAAACCACACAAGCAGTTATACAGTGATCGCCAACCGAGAATACTGTGGATGGATGTAGTAATGATATGAACATATCTCAAAATTTACATTCTTTAACGGATAATCCATCATCATTAGCCCCAGTTTAAAATGGCGACAGCACGGTTTGACAAAAATCAACATCCAAACACTTACGAGGAGAACGAGAAGATCCTGAAGAAGCTGCGGTTACGTGTGAGAGTAAGTCAATCATTGATTCTCTTCATTTATCCTCCAAACTCTCTTTTACCTTCGCCAACTAACTGCACCCTCAACGCTCCACAGGTTGACGATCGTTCGGGTGATGAATTAAACAAATTATTCGCTAAACTCAATGCAAACCTCGTTTCTAAACCATCGAGTGCCATCCAGAGTCCATCAACAACCCGTCAAGATCAACTGGTAAGTGATATTCTTCGTCTAATCTTCATGAAGAACCTTCCAATGTCATTCAGAGGTTATGTTCTCGGAATAACAATAACATCTCTGGATTTTCCAGGGCACTGGATCCTTCTACGGCCCAATTGTTGGTTTTCCGTCGGGTTCCTGGTGGGGAATCCGCATGGACTGTTCCCGGGATCAGGTTCATGTGCCGTTCAACAGCGAAATCGGCGAGGGACCCTTTGGCGCCACATCCATCTGTACCTCCCACGTGAACCAGACAAACGACGTTGATCTCGGCGATTTATTAACATTTACTGGAAGTGAATACGATGAAGACACTCCGTGTTCCGATCCTCTCGCTCGCAGCCACAAAAATCATATACCGATGCGTCTAGTCCGAGGTTACAATTTAGCAAACAAATTTGCACCGAAAACTGGATACAGATATGATGGTCTCTATGTAATCATTTCATCATGGATTGGCGTATCGCAAAATTCAATGAAAAATTATAAATTCGCACTTGCCAGGCTCAATGATCAAGAGACGCCACCTTGGCGATCATCTCCTGCAATTATTGAGCCTAAAAAAACGAGGAATAAATCAAAATTGATGCAACGATGTCACATGGATTGCTGCAAAACAAAGGTAGCTAAGGACAAAAAAATTGATGATTTGCCAATTGAAAAATTATCGATCACATCATCATTAATTCAATCGCCAAAGCAAGTTAAGGAGAGTACAATTGTCATGAGACACGTGTCCAAAAAATGTGAGTCTGTACCTGGTATTGAATCGCCGATACTCACTTATTCACCGAAACCAACTTCCTGTAAATTACAAAACACAAATATCTCTATACGCACTGATCTCTATGATTCTTCGCCAAACCATCAGCAGGACGTTAAAAAAACGCCAATGACATTCTGTAGAATTTACAAATCATCATCGTCGACGAAACCAATTGTTAAGCCTCCTGTTAGCACAAATTCTGCTGGTATTCAGAATCTCAATACCCTTGGAGGAAAAGATAAAGTTAATGAATCTCAAATTAAAATACGTTCTGCTGCTGTGAAGAACACAGAAGCCTCACCATCTGTTTGTACTTCCATGAAAAATTATCTAACTCCAAGAAACGTTTCATCTGCCTCAGAATCATCAAACTTCCCAACAAATGAATTTTCGAATACTGAATCAAAAGATAGAGATAAAAGTACTGTATTGACTAAAGAATTGTTGGCAGATGTTGATAAAGCAGCGGAACACATTTCTGCGTCTGGAAGAAGCTCACCATCATCAGTAGAATCAATGCTGAAGAAGCACAAAATACAGAAGACTGTGGCTGAATTAGAATCAATGTCTCCGGAGCAAATGGTTAATTTAATTGTTAAACAGAGATACAAGACCGCTGGAAAATTGCTGATAGGTAGTATTATTGGTGATCCTGAATTCATGGCACCAGCTGAAAATAACGACGTAACCACTGAGGGAGCATCAAAAGTAATTGATTCAAGCAAAAGGGAAAAGGATGGATCCAAAGTAGAGAAGAAACCAAATATCAAAACTCTTTACTCCCTGCGATCAAATTCGACGACTAAGAAAGGTGGGAATGATAGTAAAGAGCGAATGAAGAAGAAGAAGGAAGAGGCGAAACGCAAGGAGGGCTCTTCAAAGATTCAGGCAGTGAAGAAAACGAAGAAGCCATTCTCTAATGTGGCTAAGAAGCGGAGGAGTGAACTCGCTAAACTGGCGATTGACGCTAATTTCGTGACGAAGACCCGAGGTCCTCGAACGAGAAGATTTCCCTACGCGATTCGCGGTTTCAGCAAGAGACGAGACAACCTGAGGCACTTGAAGGGTCGTTCCAAGGTCGATTTGTCCAAAAAAACAAAGTTGATTAAGCGCAATGCTGCGAAGGAGAGTACAACAACGAGAATTGCTCAGAATCGCTCGCAGACGATGAAGAACCCCGAGAGTATTGAGCACGTGAACAGAAACGTGAAGAGAAAGGCTCTGAACGAAAATTCCGATAAATCAGTTGGTGATAAAGGGACTCAGAGGACTCCGGAGAAAAAATCGCGGATGGTTGATGCAATGGTGCAGTGCACGATTCAGAAAGACGCATCGACGTCAGTGGATTTTGAGACTATTTCGCGGAACGAGAGAGACACTGGGACGGGAATGAAGTGGATCAATGTCGATGATGTCAAGTCGGAAGGGTCGGAGAGTGATAATGAGTCGCTGCAAGAGATTTATTACCGCAACAGCTCGGTTCAGACAACTCAGGAATGTGAAATTATTCGACCAAACTGTGTTAGGAGATCGTTAGAGGCGTCTGCACGTTTGGCGAACGAATTGTCGGCATTTGCACCAGTCAATATGTCCGATGTTGAATTTCGCGTTGCTAGACTGCGATCGATTGGCTTCAAACCAATTGATCCGTGTGTTATTTATGCTAATTATCAGAGTCATTCGTTCAATGATTATAGACAGAGTGAAAGTTCGAAGAGCAGTAGTGTTGGTAATGTTGCTAGGAGAGATGTTAATGAGCAGTACAAAAAATATACGAGCGAGGAGAATAATGTTGTTGGTTATATGGATGATGAATTGAGGTATCAGGACATTGAGGATGAGGCTGTCGGTTGTTCATCGCAAGTTTTTGGAGGAGTGAGGCGCAGAAGAAACGTAAAGCATGACAATATTGTTAATAATGGTAATGAAAAGGTATTGAGAAAAAAACGTAAGAATGTTTCTTCAGTTGTCCATGATGAGCCCTGGCATGGATGGAAAAAATTTGTTCAGCTGTGATTCAATAGTTTCATCGTATATTCATTTGTGGTTAATGTGCTGCTGAAAATTAACGTTAATAATGCCTTGAGATAAAAATATTTATTTGACGTTTACATACTCTTCTAACAGATTTCCTTTTTGTTTTATTATTGTTTCTTTTTCGTATTTTGGTAGTTTTGAAAAAAAAGAGATTGAGAACGATTAATTCTACAAACGAAATTACAAGTCAGTGTAGGCTCGTGGACACTACCCGATGAACAATATAAATAATATATTTTTCAATTATTCAGAATTAATTAAACACAAATCAAAGTAACAAAAAAATCTCAGACAGTCATTTTTCTTTTTTTTTCTTTTTCATGAATTATCAATATTTTTCTTCGTAATTTTGGATACATGAAGAGAAACACACCGAGCACCGGTATCCATGTTGAATTATTTCTTCTTTTTCATTACATAAAATGGACATTCTTCTTTTCACTCAGTAGTGACGTGAAAAAGTGAAAAAGTAGAATTTCACTTACAATCGGTTTTTCTGCAATATCTCTGAAGGCAATAGAGATAGAGAAATTTTCATCGGAACCTTTTTGTAGCTCTGAATTTTCTCCACTGAAAAGGCCCACAAAAATTTCTCTATCTCTGTTAAATCCAAAGGTATTCAATGAAAACTAACTCTGAAGTGAAATTAAATTTTCTTACCTTTTTCACTTAATTACTGATTTCTTTGTTTAATTAATTTTTGCAGCGTTAATCATTGGCTCCCGCGCGAAAATTCTTTTAATTTCATTAAATACAATCTATATTAACGATATATACATATATATTATTTTTTTCTGTTTTTTTGTCATTCATTTTTCTTGTTATTAGGACGCGAAGAGTCTGGTTGTTCAGAAGCTAAATCATTTTTATGTATCATGAATTAACTTGTTCATTCAATTATTCATTGTGTGTTGTCTTTTTTTATATTCAGCCAAGTTGATTGAAAATTTGCCTATTATTATTTTTTTATGTTTAATACTTTTTCACTTTAAGTTTTTTTTTTATTAGTCGAGGAGGAATTTTTTTTGGACGATTATGTTTCACCCTTTTTGTAAAACCCGTCGATAGAACTTGTTTTTATATTTATACTTTGCAAAACTAATCGAAATATAAGATTTGAAAAATCATTATATTTTTCCATTGATTATTAAGTAAATAATAATAAAAATGTAATATTGAAAAAAAAACAATTGATAAAAATTACTTATTTTTTAGTGGTTGTGTAAGTACTTTGGTATGTTTGTACAAGTATTGAATTGAAAGAAATGAATAATCATTTTATGAAAGGGAAGAGAGAAAGAAAAATCTAATAAATAAATGTATTATAATGTATATAATTGTTTATGAAAGTTACGTCGCTCCACCTCTGCATAACTGGTAAACTTTTCACTTTTTATTTTCATATTTTTCTTTTCATTTAAAATGCATTGAGTTATTAATAAAATAAATTTCTTCTATACTATTATCATACTGTGTAACATAATGAAGTTAACATTTTTCAAAAAAACAAAATAATAATTAATAATGTCATGTACGTAAACACGCGAATTTCAACATTCTTTTAAACTAATTTAGCGCATTTATTCTCCAGCAAATATTCAAATTCCCCTAAATTCATTATCAAAATAAATGCAGCAGAAGAAAAACAAAAGAATTCAATTTCAATTATTTAAATATTGAAATTGTTAATGGAAAAACAATCTGTACGATTTTTTACATCGTAAAATCCTAAAAAATTTCCATTAATTTCATTAAAATTGTTTCATTGTCATTTTATAATTGTCAATCCATCGATTTAAATTCAATAATAATTTTTTTTCTTTTCTTCAATTAAATAATTCATTGAAATTCATCGTCACTGCTCAGTAGCATTGTTTTTTCATTGTAATTTTGTGAAATTGTTGCAACGCGCTGATGCGACGTATTTCTTCTTTGGGGCGGTGGAACTGGCATATTTTGTGGATCGTCAGGATCATAGCTGGATACCCTCATTCCACGTTGATTCTTTGTACCACCTGATTTGGGTATTTCACGATTCTTTTATTACGGATTTTATTCGTTTGAATAACAGAAACTAATTTTATGAATTCTAGTGAAGTGGATAAATGAATATGAACGTTTCTATTATTTTGCGAATATCTACCAAAGTATTGAGTTTATGAAAATTCATTAAGTAACCTTTTTTCTAGAGAAAAAGCAGAGCTACGAAAAAGGTCCCCACAAAAATTCTTCTATCTCTCATAGTTTCCGAGTTATTCTCAAAAAACCGAAAAGTATTGAAATTCAATATTGAAGAGTTTAGTTATAAATTTTCAGTTTCCATGAAATATTTTAAAATTGAAGTGAGATAGCGAAATTTTCATGAAAAACTTTTTTGTAGAGGAAAATAAAAGCTAGAAAAAAGGTCTTTTCTTTTTTTATTAATGAGAAGAAAGAAGGTCTTGAAGAAAATTGCTCTATTCCTCTCCGTTTCCGCGATATTCCGCAAAATCCATCGCCTATTCCGATTCATCTCCTTTAACCACTTCACTACCGATTTTATCATGCAAATTTCATGGCAGAGGATCAGTGGAGGACTGGCACAAAGCTATAGGAATCATGCACAAGGTATTTCATATTTGTAACTTAACTTAAAAAATAATATAAAACAAAAACTTTGAGTATGACAATCGTTTAATTAATTAAACATTTCCATCAGTTGCAATTAAGTATTGTTTTTCATTTATCATAATTGCATGCCAAATTACATCAGCTAATGATTCATGAGGCACGATTAAACAATGATAATTTATTTGATAAAATTGAAAAATGTAAATGCATTTAGAGTTGTATCTTTCTCCTAAATTCAAAACACCTGAATAAGCTCCTTATTTTATTTCTAATAATACACACTGTGTCCTAAGTACTTGTTTTTCATTTTCTTCAGTATAAAGTGGCTAATTAATATTTTACAATTGTTTCCATTCAATCGCGGAAACCCGTAAGTCGAAGTTTGCATAAATTATATGCACTAATACACCAGAAAAAAAAGAGTATAGAAAATAATAAATTTCCGATGAAACACACTTCCCTTTTCTGTCCTTTTTCATCATTTAAATTTGATTACTTAAGTGCCATTGCCGAGTTGGCTGTTTAATTTTATGCATTATTTATATTAATTGTTTTTTTCATTAATTTATTTATTTCATCAACAAGCTGACTGGGTTCGTCTAGAGCTGAGTCAAGCTTCAATCTCCAACACTGAGTTGTTTTTTTATGTTTTTTTTTATTTAATTCGAGATGTTCTCGCGCACTCACAGCTTTTCATACGGCAAGTTGGTATTGACGTCTGAAAAAATAGTAAACAAAAAAGCACTCTTCTGAGTATCTACCCTTCTCTCAATCTCTCATTTATTCTGATGTCTTCTCTCATCAATTTAAATCCTTACGATTTTTTTTTCTTCAACTTTAATTACTTTCGTGATTGAAATTTTCATCACACTTTCAATTAAACACGTCTCATCATTGTGCACTGGGGAATAAATGCTTGCGTTTTGTGAACTGACCGAATGTGTGTGGACGATAAAGCGTTGTGTATGATTGAAGAGAAAAAAGTTTAAAAAAATTGAAAAAAATAATAAAGTGTTCGTTGCTGCTTATTGTGTTCGCAGAATCAATATGAGCACAAGTGGGCGACGTTTATTGTTTCTTATTAAGGACTGACGCAAGTCGATTTCAATTTACTATCATGCTATCTTAATACACTGTGATAATAATGATAACATGGACTCTAAATAATTGAAAAGAACACTGATAAATTGATGAAAAGGAAATGCAACGAACAATAAACTACTTTCAAACTATTTTTTTAACAGGAATTTAAATTTAAAATTGGTCAACACATGCTCCATGGATATTCATGCCATTAAATTTACATAATGAGTAATTGATTGAGTGCAATTTGCAAATGGAACAAACTCGGCCAATCTGTTACGTATTAAAATCAATGAATATGATTTTTAAACAATAATTTAACATACCAGAGCTGTACTGCGTGTATTGTTGATACTGGGGATGGAAATTATGGATGGCATCGGTCATAATATCCTTGGGATTCATTGTTTCCTTGTGAAGAAATTAAAAAAATAAAACAATTGACGTCAATAAATTCACAAAATAAATGTTTTTGCAGAATCATGAATTTTTATTGTTTTATGAATGAAGTTGCAGCATACCTTTAAGCTACTGCTGATACTCTGCATTGTAACACTACGACCTCGTGAGTCCGTAACGCAGCCGGCTGCGTAAACCTGATAAGGAAATGCGTAACGTAGTGCTATTGCAGCAAAAAGCATTTCAATGCAAATAAGGAAATTCTGATAGCCAGCTGAAACTGTACCAGCACTCGTTGGATGCCCTGAACTATCAATAACCGGTGATATTACACTCGCTTTTTCAAGTACAGCCAGAAGTACTCCTGTGAATATAACCAGCTCTTAGCATTTGATTGATGATAAAATGAGAAGATATGGAATAATTATGTTGAATGAGTGATGAAGTGGAAAAACAGGATAAGTTGACCTCGCGCTTTTTCTTAATATTTTGCGATCTGAGGGAGATCGAAAACCGTGGACCGCAAAAATGTTATCTCTCTTGAATTCCGAGATAATTTCGAAAAATTAATCGTAGATGCAATCGAGAATTGCCGAGGTCAATTCTTCAATTCAATTTTGTTAAAATATCGGAAATATTCTACGAAAACCAATCGCGGAATTAAATCGAGATACTCTCTTTTCCACTTAATTACTGAAATAAATAAAAACCAATTCATCAATGAATTATTTTGTCAATTACCCTGCCAGAATGAGAAGAAGATGACGCTCTTGACTGTGCAAAACTTGAGAACTGGTTCAAATGGAGTAAGCAGGTCCCTCGTAGCAAAGTAGAATAGGAATAATCCATAGAGGGCAAGTGAAACGCTGATATTATATATGACCGTTATGTAAATGTAACCACCATCTGGTGACCAATCACCATCGCGATAATGTCCAAATGATTGTAATATTATTATTACAAATGCCATAACTGGTTTGACGAGGCAAAACTGTAACGTCGCCTGCTTGCAGAATCTCAAAAAACCAATTGTATAAGTTTTTTCAACCAGACACCATGTACCATAGAGACAATTAGAGCGTATTGGTTTGCCACGTATCTCGGACATTATATTACCCTCACCGCCAAGGTACTCGTAGCAGAGTGACAAAAAATTGTAAATTACAAATGCCTCGTAGCAATCACGTACTGTGAAGAAATAAACGTAATAGCTCTCGCTGTTGAAGAATAGGAGCGATATCCACGAGTATGTTGCATAAATTGGTACGATGAACAGTATGCGGACAATCCATCGCTGCTCTGTTGGATTTGTGTACCATCTTAGATGTTGGTAAATCTGGCAAAAGAAAACAATGGAAAATCAAGTTATTCATACACTTCGTGCACTTTTTTTTGAATTATCTCGGAAACTGGAAGACGGAATAACATTTTTCGAGACCTGTTTTATAGGTGTAATGTTTTTCTACAAAAAGGTTCTCGTGCAAATTGCTCCATCTCTTTCAGATCTCGAGATATTTCGGATAAAAAGAAATTAAAAGTTCAATTCTTCGATTATGAATTTCAGTTTTTGTTTAGCTCTCTGGGAATATCTCGAGAGCGATAAGATATGAAAGAAATGTTGTGAAAACCATTTTTTGCTTCATTTGAAGAGAAAAAAACGATAGTGACGAAAATTTCCGGATTTCGAGATACATTTGATGAAAAATAATAAAATCAAAATATTTTAATACTTCCGACAAATTATTTACACTTTACTTTAAAAAACAATGAAAATTATGATTATTCCACTTTTATCAACTCACGATAATTCAAAAATAAATACATTGAAAAGTAAATTAACGTGAATCATCGGAATGTTAAAGAAATCTTCAATTAATAATCCAAAACAACTTGTTTTTCTCTTCAATTAATTCTAAAAACTTTCGTTTTCACATTGAAAAGATAAAAACATGTTTTTTTCCTTCACTCCGCCAAAAAAGGCATTCCAATAATGCACCTCAATCGACATTGATTATTTACAACCAGTATCAACTACTTTTTATCTATAATTTTCCCCGAAGTTTCTCCTTACTCTACTTAAAACTACGAGTTTAAAAAGAAAGAAAACAACAATTTTCATTTTCCATTAAGAAATTGTTAACTGACCTGTTGGCAAGTAAGAAATAGAGCGAGCCATACAAAGGCACCAGATATACCCTGTGCTGCTCGCGTTTGTAGAAATATTTTAGTTGATTCATTATTTTCATCACTAGTGATTGTACTAGTAACAACACCAATAACAGTTGTCGGTGTAATTGATGATACAGTTGTTGAAACAACTTCCGTAACAGTTGATGCATTTGTAGTTGTCATTTTGTTTATTCCGAGCTGCAATAAACGTTGCACATTGAGTCACTGATTATCATTGATAATTTCCAATTAATTAATTGCAAAAATCAAAATCTAAAATTTACAGAAAAACGGATAAATGTTGACAGACTACGTGCGGTTGAGCCCGCGCTTTAAAAATCAATATGCATATGACAACACAACAGAGTCCCGTTCGAGGACGAGAGAGGTTCTCTCACTTGTAAATCCACCATTCACACACAGATATACGCAATACTCGCAGACACATACACGTATTCACGACATGAAAGAATGAAAGAGAAAAAAAACAGGAGAGATGAAACGATGAAAACAGATATCACGTAAGATTACGAAACAAAGAGGAAATCAAATGAAAAATTATACTCCGCTAACCTGCAATAAGCAGACTCCTAGATTTTCTTGAAAACGGGAAGACGAGTGAAATTCCTCCGATTAAATCAGCCAATCCAAGCTGTCGACGCAGAGTCCGTCTCTGACCTCTTGCACACAGTATTTAGGAAGAAAAAATCCAAAAAGTAACGAAAAAAAAAGAAATATTAATTTGCCCGCTAACGCGGCGACCAGAGGACCCCACTTTCACCCGACATTTTTTTGGTTAAAATCCACACAGAGCACGATTATTTCTTCTCGTTAATCGTTGAATTGAGTTCACGTTTATACACGTCAAGACTGCCAGGGCGCAGAATTGTATGAGGAAACTTGATGGCAAGAGAAGTGGGGTAGTGAATTCGCTCACGAAATGAATCGTAGAAGAATTCTCCTTGAGTCTCTTGTATTTCTTTCTCGCACTGATAGAAACGTCAATTTGGACTGTCTCTCTTTCTCTGTCTTTCACGCACGCGTCCCTTCACCCAGCGATGAGAATCCGGATAAGTGCGCATGCGCACATCAGCCAATAGTAATTCACGTTCTCCGGAATAGTGGCAAAATTAAATATTCACCGAGGCCAAGGATAAAATTTCTTTGTCTTATCGTGTTTTTTTGTTAAAAAGTAGAAAAATATACCCCGTTTATGTTGTGCCTCCGCTCGGGCTCCGAATTTTCTGGTTTCTTAAGTAAATTACGTTATCATCTGTTAAATCACGTCACTTATGGCTAATGGCCGATGGTGTTACTAGATAGTTTGGGATTCAGTGTGTGCGACGATCGGAGGTGAAAGGAATTCTCCCATTTGCTGAAAATACGCCATTTGAGTTGAAGAAGGGGGAGAGAGATAAACTGATGTACCACGTGTCGATCATTGGTCAACTGTCAGCGACGTTCAAGGCTGTCAAATCCGTGTGTCTCGCTTGTGCGTTTGTGTGAGCGATTTGGACATTGGAGAAGTTCAAAAAATCTTGGAAATTCGGGTCAATCAGCCGGAGCAATCGGAGTGACGCATATTTATTCAGGTTTACGACCACACAATGGCACTTATTTACATCGAAGATACTGATCCCTGGTAATTGAGTCGTTCCTAACCTTCAACTCTATTTATTTACTTTGTCCAATGAAAATGTAAAGTTCAATTTATTTGGGCGTTTTCAGGATTTTGGAGTATGATACGTGCGAGGCAATGTTCCGTGAAATGATGGAACAGCTGACTCAGCGTGAACATGAATTGAGAACGTCACAGGCATTCGCAAGTTTATCGGCGAATGTAAGATTTCAGCTTAAAGAATATATGGATAAGATTATCTCGCTGAGGAAAAAAGTCGACGAGGCTTTGAAACTTCGTGTTATGTATCCTTTCTTTGATTATTCCGGTGAATTTCGACTTTTATCATAGACTTTTCTTAATTAATGAGAAATTAGAACATTTGATGAGGCTGATAGGAGGAGAAGACAGGTGGAACAACTTGAGAGCAATGCCGTTAAGATTAAGCAACTTTATGATTTGAGGATGAATCCAACCGCTTCGGATAGACCGAGTTTGATAAGAGCAACGGGATCAGCTTTTGCTGATGGTGGAACTACTGGCTGGGGTCAAGATGATGATGATGATCCACCTTTGGATTTGAATGTTCCTGTTAGTGACTTGAAGGCTCAGAATGAAGCTGCTATACTGGGTACTTGATTTCTTTGAGCTTCATTTCCTAATTTTAACTCCACAAAAGCGGTTATTATAAAAATTCTCTATCTCTTATAGATTGCGAGGTATTTGATAAAAAAGGATTATTGAAGAAAAAATTTTATGGTTAATTAATTTTTCTAGAGCAAGAACGAGGACTTGATGAATTGTACCAGGTGATTGTCAGGCAGAAGAATATAGCGAGGACCATCAATGGTGAAGTGGAACATCAGAATGGTAAATTCAATAATAAAATAAAACATCTGAAATGGTAAAAGAAGATTTGGAAAATTTCTTGTAATTCTTTTTTGAAATATCTCTGAAACGTATTACATTAGAAGAGCTATGAAAAAAGATCTCTCGCCAAAATCTCCCAAGTATCTTCGGAATTCTTGTAAAATCATTGGAATTACTTTTCTTCATCACTGAATTAATCCAAAGTTTTTAATTTAACTTTCAGAAATCATCGATGATCTAGCAGATCACATGGATCGTACAGATGAGAGATTAATCGATGGAACAAGAAGAATTCGAACAATCGATCGTAGAGATAAAACTTGTGGTTACTGGGTTGTCATTGTTCTGTTACTAATAAGTATAATTACCGTTGCATTAGTCTAAAAGCCACTGCGAATTATTGTGATAAAAACACTTAATTATTAAGCTAAATTAAATACTGAATATTCATAATACTTTATTAACTCATAATCATCGACTGAAACTACTTGTACATAGCTTGTCATAAAAACATCACCCAAACACTACCGATATTGATAAAAAACAATTTGTTTTCTCATTAACGGAATTTATTACGATTAAATGACTGGGCTCGGCCCAATTCTATAATTTTAATGATTTATATTTTACAATAATAAGTTTCATTGTCACTAAAAAATCTAGAATTCTTTCACTGAGACTGTTTTCTCGAAATTCATCATCAGAAATCGAGCATTTGCGCATTGACACAGCTGATGTACCATATGATTATTATTTTCTTTATAAAAATTATTCTGCAATCTCAGCATTATTTCTAAGTCCCAAATTAGTGAGTAGAGCTTTAGAATTCGGATCTCTTCCCCTGAATTTTCTGAAAACTTCACCAGCAGGTACACTTCCACCAAGTGACAAGAAAGTATTTCTGAATCTCATAGCAATTTCTTTCTTCTGTTTCTCATCGCCCTGTGGTATTTCATCGAAAGCACTGTAAACATCAGCTGCAATCATGCGTGACCACAGATCACTGTAATAACCAGCACCCAAATCATAGCAGAATATTGAAACCCACGAGGTAATATGTGAATCCTCACGATCACGTGGCATAACAAAATGTTTTTTCCATAATTCAGCCATTAATTTCGGCCAAAATTCCGGAGAATCATGTAATACAAGATCATACTTAGCTAGATAAAGTTCTTTGCACAATTTGAAACCAGCCATGTGTGACCTTGAGCTTCTGATGCTCTGTATTTGTTCATCATCAAGTGATTCATTCGTTTTATAGTGACTAGATATTCTTTTCATTACCCCAGGTTCGTAGCACCAATTCGCCATGAAGTGTCCACTGATACCGACAGCATCCCACTCAACATTATTTAATCCTGATATTTCACCGTACTCAACCGTCGTCAACATGTGCTGAAGAGCTGTTCCTACTTTCTGAAACAATTCGGTAACATCGTTGAGTGATAATAATGACGGAATGTCACCGAATGGAGCTGGGAAGTTGAAAATTAGTGCTGCTAGTGGTTTTGTACCAGCAATTTTGCTCTTATTCTGCATAGTAACCATCCAGCCCGAATCAGTCAAGGACATCTTGTTCTTCTCTCTCGCGTACGGATCAAGATAGAAATGAGCTATTGCTTCCTGCGACGAACTCTTCAGGTCAATCACGTCGAAGAAACGAACGTCATTGTGCCAGACGTCAGTTTTCCTTCCCTCAACAATCTTCACGTCGAACAATTCCTCGATGAGACCAAATAAACCTTTCAGCACTTGGGGAAGTGGGAAATATTCGGAAATCAATTCATCCTTGATGTTAAGGACCGTTCGGCGATGTTTTCTCATCCAGTAATCAACGTCCCACCAGTACAGCGTCTCGTCGAATCCTCTTTCAGCCGCGAATTTACCCAATTCCTTCAGTTCTCTCTCCTGAGCAGGTCTCGCTGTTTCCAACAAATTGTCCAACACAATGTAAACATTTTCAAGGCTCCCAGCTGTCTTCGTCTCCATGCTCAAGTGAGACCAGGACTTGTAGCCAAGTAATTTAGCCTGCGTTATTCTGTTGTCCCTGATGTCTTCTAGATTTCCACTTGTTCTGAGAGAGTCATCATTGTACATCGCTCCTCTTCCGACGTTAGCATGCCACACATTCCACCTCAATTCACGATCAGGACAGTGTTCCATGAATTGTGAATAAATCTTCGGTTCAAGTGTTATCTTCCATGGACCGTCCATTGGATTGTTTGGATCGGCGGCAATTTGGCGTAAGAATGATTCTGGAAAATCTTTGACAACGTGAATATTTTTGATAGTTGTTTTGAATATTGATGTTGCTATTTCTATTCGCTTTCTCATCTCGTCTGATTTTGTACTAATTTTGTAAGTTGTGCGGAAAAACTCTTTCGCCTTTTTGCCCTCCAAATCTAAACCATTGAGACGAAGTTCAAGAAGGAATTTATCAATTATTCTTCTTTGCTCAAGTGTCAGTTTTGCATCCTTGTCCTTTGCGGCTTCTTTGAAGGCCTTGTACAGTGGAACACTCGTTACTTTCTTGCTACGTGCTAATAACATACGATTGTGAATGTTGAGATAGTACTTCGTTGGCATGAGACTTTGGTTAGCGAAGTAGAGGGCTTTTGATATTCCCCACGTTGTTTCTAATGGAGTTGATATTTCCTCGAGGGGATTGATCACTTGATGGACAATGTCGACTTTCTCAGTTGCTGAAATTATTGATAAAACATTTTAATTGAGCACTCAAACATTCACTACTTAACTAACGGAGTTTGAGGAAAAATTGCGGAGCGACAGAAAATGTGCAATAAATTACTCAAAATTAGAAGAATACCAATTAAGCATAAAGAGGGGACGAGTAGGTGGGAGAAGTCTGTTAGACACGTGATGATAAACGAAGTAAATGGAGACTCGAGAAACAAAGTATTGAGGTAGAAGAGCGCGTTACTACTGAGTGACTGAGATACGATAATAGAAGAATCTGAAGTTTTCAGACAAATTGGTTTCCATTTGTCATCAGTTTTTTTTACAAACATCTCGGAAACTAAGCGAGACAGGGCGATTTTGTCGCACTCCTATTTTGCAGAAAATTTCAAGCACTACAATAAAGGATTCAGCAAAAAAATGATGCAATAGAACCGATTTGTGTGAAAATTTCATAATCGTGAATAGTTGTATTCTTAATGTTTATGTCTCAATTATATAGTTTTAATAGAGGAGTCAGAGGGGCGTGAATCGTTGCAAAAATTTAAGTGCAACATCAACGAAAGGAAGAAATCATTATTATTATTATTATTATGGAATTTTTTTATACTTTTGACGTCCTCTTCAATCCTTTGAATTCCTTGTTCAAAGAGAACTGTCTGCTTTCCAATAGCTGCCATTGATTTTTCAATTGTGAATGTATTAAATTCAGGAAGCCCATCTTCCTTGAGCAAAGGCTCTTTCTCTGATAAATCTTCACCTATTTCCGGAAGTCTGAAAGAAAGTAATCATTCAATTAATTACATAAATAAAAAACATTTGAATTTCATTGAGTAGCAACATAACCATAAAGAAAAAGCGGTGAATGATACTCACAGTATAATGTATCCATGTCTACGTTTGACAGTTTTATACAAACTGTTTCTTGTCAAAATAACTCTCTTGCCACAGAATGAAAATGCCATTTTTTCTTACATTCACTGTAAACTAAACATATTATTTATAATGAAATATTTGTGTCGCATGGAAAATAGATGAAGGGGGTAACGGATGTGGCGACACGTTGTGAAGATTTGCGGAAACCAGTAATTTGAAAATTAAAAATCCCCAATTCCGAAGAAAAATAAAATAATATTCAATTTTTTGTTAGAATTTATTGAAAAAATTAATATTAAAATGAATTCATATTCATGGGTATGATTCAGTTTTCTGTCGTTCGGAGGAATTGAATTTCTAGAAATCTATATCACATTGATTCATTCGATATTAAGACAACGAAAAGCATTAAATAATTTGAATTAGTTTGATTCATTGAACATTAGAGTTTTTCTTGACTCGTCTCTTCTTCTTCTTCAACGATAAATGCCGGATTATCGTAACTGTGTGATTTTCTCACTGGTATCTGATTGTAGTGACTCCTCTCTCCTCCATTCTCAGCATCCTGATAAATATTATCAGAATTACTTCGTCTGAATTGTGATTTCTTCTGTTGAACAAGAGTAGTTCTACGATGCTCGAACGCCTGTAAGACTCTCTGAGATATTCCGATTGATGTGAGTCGAGGATTCGCCGAGGGCTCCTTCAAATTTTGACGGAATACTGTATCGAAATCCGCTGGTAAGCGTGTTGGTTTGTCATTTGATATCAAAGCATGAACGGTATTACGTTTTCGCGGTGGTGCAACGGTGCTATTTCGTTTTTGGGGCAGTACGGGCTGTGCGTTTTCTTCCGCTACTTTTTGAAGAGCATCGACAATGTCTTTTATGTGACTGTCGAGAGAAACTTGAGCTGGTACGTCTTTAGACTGCAATGAAACAGAAAATTTGAGAGATTCATTAATGAAGTATTTTTAGCCGCTGTATTTTTTTTGGGAAGACATTTTTTATATAGGGGAAGCTGGGGTAAAATGGACACACCCTAGTTTTGATGTTATATATTATGAAAATTGCAAGAAATCGAGGGAAATATCAAAGATAGGTTTATTTTGATAGTTCCA